>JACEEZ010011322.1:0-142500 GCA_016584305.1 Chionoecetes opilio
AAAATTTATGGAGGGGATTTGCTGGGTTTTGATTGGGGGTGGTTGTGTGGTGGGGGGTTGGGGGGTTGGGGTTTAAAGGGGTTGGGGTTTGGGGGGGTGGTGGTGGTGTTGGAGGTGGTGGTGGTGGTGGGGATGGAGGTGGTGGTGATGGAGGTGGTGATTGCTGACTTGGTGTTATGGTGATCTCCCTATAGTTGTTGTTAGTGTGGTTAATGTGGTAGAAGTTTTTTTTTTTACTACAGATGTTTGGTTATGAAGTGTGGTGGTGGTTGTAGTGGTTGTTGTTAAGGTGGTGGTTGTGGTGTATTTGGGTTGTCGTGGTAGTGTGATGGTTTGGTGGGTTGTTGTGGTAGTGTTCAGTGGTATTGTGGTGGTAGAAGTAGTGGTTATGGTGGTGGTGGTGGTTGTGGTGGTTGTGGTTGTAGTAGTAGTAGTTGTAGTAGTAGTGGTGGTAGTGGTGGTGGTAGTAGTGGTTGTTGTGGTAGTAGTGATAGTAGTAGTGGTTGTGGCTGGTTATTAAAAGTGTGTGTTGTGGCTAATTGTGTGTTTAAACGCTCCCGCAAGTGTATGTTTGCATCTGTTAAGATAGCGTGTTCGAGGAGAGAGAGAGGAGAGAGAGAGCAGAGAGGAGAGAGAGAGAGAGAGCGAGACGGAGAGAGAGAGCGGAGGAACAGGTGGTCGTCGTAGTGCTCTGCGTCGTAGTCTCGTACGATCGTAGTTCAGTTTATAGTAGTAGTAGTAGTTCAGTAGTCGTGTATGTGTCGTAGTCTCTTGTACCAAAAAAATCCACAAAAGCAGAGAGGTAGTCTGTTCTTGTGTAGTGGTTTGTTTTAGGGAAAAACCAAATACAAGGATGTACTACGTAATTTACCCCGCAACACCAACCTCTCTCTCTCTCCTCTCTCTCTCTCTACTACTCTCTCCGTCTCTCTCTTCTTCTCTCTCTCTCTCTCAATCTCTCTCTACCTCTCTCTCTCCACTACTCAATCTACCGAAAATCTTAGCTTACATTACATAGTTCTGATTACTCCTCCTCTCCTCCTCCATTCTCCTTCTCTCCTTCTCCTCCTCCTCCCCCTCCTCCTCCCTCCTCCTCCTCCTCCTCCTCCTCCTCCTCCTCCCCCTCCTCCTCCTCCCCTCCTTTAAACTCTCCCGAAAGTATTGATTGTTCTTTACAGACTAATAAAGGTTTCTTGTTTTCTCCCCCTAATTCTTATAGTGAATCATACCTAATATAAGAAAAGTGGAGATTCAGGATTCCGGATTCCGGGTTACAGGGTTAATAGCATAACACCTACAAAAATCCTGTCTGTTTTTAGCGAGGTTCTGCACCTATACTACTACTACACTACTACTACTACTACTACTACTCTACTACACTGCTGCTATTTACTATACTACTCTCTCTATATTACTACTACTACTATACACTACATACTCTACTATACTACTCTACTCTCTACTACTACTACTACTACTACTTACTACACTACTTACACTCTACTACTACTACTACTATACACTACTACTCTGCTGCTAATTTCTATTACTCTACTCTATTTACTACCACTACTACTACACTACTACTACTACTACTACTCTAATACTACTGCTACTACACTACTACTACTACACTACTACTACTACACTACTAAATACTACACTACTACTCTACTACACTACTACTATATTACTAACTACTAACTACTTTCTACTACTAAATACTGTTTATACTACTACTACTACTACTACTACCCTTTTACTACTGCTACTGCTACTGCTACTGCTAACTAACTACTAACTACTACTACCACTACTACTACTACTACTACTACTACTACTACTACTACTTTCTACTACTACTCATACTACTACTACTATACTACTACTACTACTACTATATTACAAATACTACTACTTCTACTACTACTGTTATACTACTACTGTTATACTACTACTGTTATACTACTACTACTACTACTACTACTACTATACTACTACTACTGCTACTACTACTACTACTACTACTACTACTACTACTACTATTACTACTACTACTACTATTAATAACTATATGTACGATAACAGGATAGTATAGAACAGGAGGAGGAGAAAGAATGTTTGCAATTTTATAGGAAAAAAAAAGGTATTTGATATGAAGGAATGAAAAGTGGTGTTTGCTTTTATTTTCTTTCTCTTTAAATCATGTGGTAAATCTTTTCCCCCTCCTCATCTCTCTCTCTCTCTCCTCTCTCTCTCTCCTCTCTCCTCTTCTCCCCTCTCCTCCTCTCTCTCCTCTCTTTTCTCTCTCTCTTTTCTCTCTCTCTCTCTCTCCTTCTCCTCATCTCTCTCTCTCTCTCTCTCTCTCTCTCTCTCTCTCTCTCTCTCTCTCTCTCGTGCCATTTCCACATCAATATAATTTTTCACTTATTTTGCTCAATTTTCTTTATTTTTTCCTTCAATTTGTTTCTTTTCCTTTTCTTTCTCTCTTTAATCATCACAACACACACACACCACACACACACCACACACACCCCACACACCCCACACACACACACCACACACAACACACACACAACACCACCCCCACACACCCCACCACACACACACACACACAAAACACACCCACACACACACACACACTTTCTTCCTGCATATCTCTCACTCACTCTTTTCTTCACTAAATATCACTTTTAACTCGATTCAAAACACTTTTCTCTCGTCTTATATTTTTCAATTATTTTCACCACCACCACAACTATCACCACCACCACCACCACCACCACCACCACCATCACCACCACCACCACCACCACCACCACCACCACCACCCCACCACCAACACCACCACCACCACCACCCCCCACAACTACCACCCCACCACCACACCACCACCATCCCATCACCTAAACCATCACCACCACCACCACCACCACCACCACCACCACCACCACCACCACCACCCCCCACCATCACCACCACCACCACCATCACCACCACCATCACCACCACCACCACCACCACCACGACCACCCTACCTTCGTCTTATATTTTCAATTTCTCTTCACCCCAACCACCACGACCGCCCAACCTTCTTCACCACCTTCTACAGGCAACTGGTGCACCTGCGACCACACCCTTCCTTCCCCTAGGGCGGCGAGGGGTGCCAAGAAGCCCTGGGAACAGTGCCAAAGGGAGAGAGAGGGAGGGAGGGAGGGAGGTAATGGTATGTCAGGTTGAGGGCGGGTTTGGCAAGGGGGAGGAGAGAGGAATGGAGGAAAGATATTTTGAGATGTTGGACAAAGGAATGCTTTATGTGTGTGTGTGTTTGTGTGTGTGTGTGTGCTTGTGTGTGTAATTCATTCATTATTAGGTGGTGTTGGTGGTATTAGTAGTAGTAGTAGTAGTGGTAGTAGTAGTAGATAGTAGTAATAGTGGTAGTGGTAGTAATAGTGGTAGTGGTAGTAGTAGTAGTAATAGTAGTAGTAGTAGTAGTAGTAGTAGTAATAGTAGTAGTAGTAGTAGTGGTAGTAGTAGTAATAGTAGTGGTAGTAGTAGTAATAGTAATAGTAGTAGTAGTAGTAGTAGTGGTAGTAGTAGTAATAGTAGTAGTAGTAGTAGTAGTAGTAGTAGTAGTAGTAGTAATAGTAATAGTAGTAGTAGTAGTAATGTCATCATTTTCTTATCACTACTAGTACCACTGCTATTATATATACTGCTACTACTACTTATCCGCCTTCGTGGTGTAGTGGCTAGCGCGCCTATATATAGCTACGAATCTGCGGACCGTTCGAATCTGGGCCAGGGC
Source organism: Chionoecetes opilio (assembly GCA_016584305.1). Classification (NCBI taxonomy): domain Eukaryota; kingdom Metazoa; phylum Arthropoda; class Malacostraca; order Decapoda; family Majidae; genus Chionoecetes; species Chionoecetes opilio. The sequence continues at coordinate 3,809 of JACEEZ010011322.1, forward strand.
AGTCGGCGGCCAGCCTAAACCAGCTGTTCATCATTCCTTTTGGAGATGGTCGATAAATGGGTACCCGGGCAAACCCGGGGAAGGTAACTGTGGTAACCCACACTAGCCCTGTGTCCCGGGGTAGCGGGTTGTCAGTTGTCACCCACCACAGGCTCAAAGGCTAATGCTACGGATATGAACACCGAGGCCACGCGCAACATAGCGTATGCCCCCATATTAACTACTAATACCACCACTACTACTACTACTACTACTACTACTACTTACATAAACATCAATCCTTCCTATCTATCCTAATTTTTGTTTCCTCCTCCTCCTCCTCCTCCTCCTCCTCCTCCTCCTCCTCCTCCTCCTCCTCCTCCTCCTCCTCCTCCACTTCCTCCTCCCTCTCTTCCGGTCATCTTCCCTCCATATTAAGTTTGCGTTCTGGACCTTGCTCATTTGACTACTATACGTTCCTCCTCCTCCTCCTCCTCCTCCTCCTCCTCCTCCTCCTCCATATTAGGAGGCTCATGTGACTACTACTACGTTCTTCCTCCTCCTCCTCCTCCTCCTCCTCCTCCTCCTCCTCTGCCTCGCGTGGGGAATTTTTTGAAGGCGGGGAGGGGAGGTGTGGGAAGCGTACGTTCGTTGCCTTGATTCAGATTTTCTCCAAGTGATGCATAATAGGAAAATACTGGAGCGCACTGTTGTTTTTTCTCTCTCCTTTTTTGTTTTGTTATCCTACCCTCCCCCTCTTCTTCATATTTATCTTTTTTTATCCTTCTCCCTCTTCTTCTTCTTTATTTTTTCTTCTCTTCTTTTCTTCTTTATTTCTTATTTTTCTAATTTTTCTCTTCTTATTTTTCTCCTTCTTTTTCTTTTTCGTCTTCTTCTTTTGCTTCGTCTTCTCTTTTTCATCTTCGTCTTCATCTTCTTCTTCTTCTTCTTTGTGTTCTTCTACTTCTTCGCCTTCTCTTCTTCTTCTTCGCCTTCTCTTCTTCTCTTCTTCTTCGTCTTCTTTTTCTTCTTTTCTTCTTTTTCAATTTCTTCTTCCTCTTCTTCAATTTCTTCTTCTTTTCTTCTTTTTCTTCTTTTCTTCTTTTTCAATTTCTTCCTCTTCTTCAATTTCTTCTTCTTTTTCTCTTTCATCTTCTCTTCTTTTCGTCTTCTTCATATTTATCTTTTTATCCTTCCCCACTCTTCTTTTTCTTCTTTTCTTCTTCTCTTCGTTTTCTGCTTCGTCTTCTCTTCTTTTCTTTTTTTCTTCTTCTTCTTCTTCTGCTTCGTCTTCTCTTCTTCTTCTTCTTTTTCTTCTTCTTCGTCTTCTCTTCTTTTTCTGCTTCGTCTTCTCTTCTTCTTCTTCTTCTTCTTCTTCTGCTTCGTCTTCTCTTCTTCTTCTTCTTCTTTTTCTTCTTCTTCGTCTTCTCTTCTTTTTCTTCTTCTTCTTCTTCTTGCCGTGGCGGTGGTGATGGTGGTGGAGGTGGAATTCTGGCGTCATTCTTATAAAAAAAAATCTCCATGTTAATTTTTCTTTTTTTTGCTTCTGTTTTGATTTAATGAATAAGTGTGGTGGTGTTATACATCCTCTGTATGTCGCAGTATCCTGTGGCTTACTTTTAAGATAACACACACACACGCCAAAAAAACACACAAAACACACAAAACCGCACACACACACACACAACCACAACCCACCCCCCACACACCCCAACCACACACCACACCCACACACACACACAAGGAATTTCAGTGTTTTCTCGTAGATTGTTTATTTAGTATAGCTAGTAGTAGTAGAGTATAGCAGAGTAGTAGTCATCGTAGTCGTAGTATAGTATCGTAGTCGTCCCCCCCCCCGGTCGTCGCGTCGCCCGTGTAGTATAAGTAGTAGTAGTATCGTAGTCGGTAGTGTAGTCGTTGTCGTCGTTGTAGTATAGTAGTAGTATATTAGAGCAGCAGTCCCATCATTATTACCATCATTACTCATTATTGTTACATTGTTATTTTTTGGCAGAAGGGTCAAAAACACTCGCCCTCCCCCTCACAAAAAACTCCCCCCTTCGAATCCCGTTTAAATCCCCGTAAACTAACAAAAACATAAAAATTTAATACAAAAATGACTAAATCTATGGGTCACGTCTTAAATTTAAACTATTTTATATATTTATTAAACTCCAAAATAAAAAATCGCGTCTTTTTTGGGGTTTTTTTCAAGCAACCTAAAAAATAATAAAAGAGTGGGCGTCGCATTCAAAATTTATGGTGTGTTGTGTGTTGTGTTTTGTGTGTGTGTGTGTTGTGTGTGTGGTGTTGTGTGTGTGTGTGTGTGGTGGTGTGTGGGGATGGGGGAAGGGGAAAAGAAGGAGGGGGGGGGGGGTGCGAAAAAGAAAGGGGTTGGAGGGAGGGGGGGGGGGGGGGGGGGGAGGGGGGGGGGGGGGAAAAAGGGGGTTGGGGGTTTGGGGGGGGGAAGGGGTTTGGGGGGTCGGGGGGGGGGAAGGGGGGGGGGTTTGCGAGGGGGGGGAAGGGGGTTGGGGGGAGGGAAGAAGGGGGTTGGGGGGGGGGAAAAAGGGGGGGTTTGGGGGGGTGGGGGGGGGGAGGAAACAATTTTTGGGGTCATTGGGGCAAAAACTTTTCGCTAATTCCCAAACTATTTTTTCTCTCTCTCTCTCTCTCTCTCCCCTTCTCTCTCCCCTTCCCTTCTCCTCTCCTCTCTCCCCTCTCTCTCTCTCCCTCTCTCGCTTTTCTCATTTAAAAAAATCTTCTACAAAAATAGTAAGATAGATTATATGGGGGAAGAAAAAAAAAAAGGGAAAAAAAATTAAAAAGGGCTAAAAACAAATAAATTTTTTTGGGGAAAAAAAGGAAAAATTTTTAAAAAAAGAGAAAAAAATAATTTTAAAAATGGATCTTGACCAAAAAAAATGATTAAGAACAAAAATAAAAATCAAAAGTTTAAAAAGGGGAAAAATATTATGAGATGTGAATTTTTTTGTTTTGTTTACCTAGTTTGGCGCCAATTTTGAACGACTCACCACAATAATTTTTTTTCACACAGTAGATTATTATACCTATAGATTAAGAAAAATAATGCAAAATACTAAAGAATAAAAATAAAAATATTTCGGTGAATTTTTTTTTTATACCTAGTTTGGCGCCAAGTTTGAATGACTCACCACAATTTTTTTACCCCAAAAAGTTACGAAGGGTTTTTAAATATGACCCTGTTTTGTATTATCTGGGGGATCTTTGAAGGGGTGTGAAAGGGGGTTTTTCCAGAGGTGTTACCACCGAAAAGTTGGGGTGTATTTTTTGTGTGTGGTGGGGGAGAGGAGAGAGAGGGAGGAAAAAAAGGGAAGGGGGAAAAAAGGGGAAAAAAGGGGAATGTTTTTTATCTTTAAAAATTTTTTCCAGGGCCCAACAAAACCCAAAACCCTTTTTTAAAAAAAAACAAAAACCCCCCCCACCCCCAACCCCAAAAACCAAAACAAAAACAAACCCCCCACAAAAACCCCCCAAAAACCGGGAAACCCAAGAAACCTGGGAAAAGCTTTGATAAAATAAGGTAACTTCCCCTAATTTTTTTCCCTTATAAATTTTTTCTTAAAAAAAATTTTTTTTAAAATTTTTATATATTTCAAAAAAACCGAAAAACCCAAAAAATGCCTTATAAACTTTCAAGAAAATCCTTTTTAAAACTTCCCTTTAAATTTTCTCCAAACTTTTCTGGAAAAAAAAATAAAGGGGGTTTAAATTAAAACCCCCTTAAAAAATTAAAAAAATTACCCCGCTAAATTCTTTTTTAAATTAAAAAAAAGGGAAAATTTCCTCCAAAAAATTAAAAGATAATGTTTTTTCGGAAGGGGGTTTTAAATTTCAAAAAAACCCGTAAAACCTTAAAAATCCAAGGAAATTTTAAAAATCCCCAAAAAAACTTTTTCCCCCCTTTAAATTTTTAAAAAACTTTTCAAAAATAAAACAAAAGGCGATTTAAGTTTTATTGATAAATTTTTTTTTTGAAAGAAAAAATAAATTTTTAATTTTTTTTAAAAAAAAATCAGAAAAGGAATTTTCCCAATTTAGAGTTTTTTTTGCGCCCAATTTTGAGGTTTTAATTTTTTAGAAAGGGGGAAAAAATTTGGAAATAATTTTTTTTTTGACTCCGAAAAATTTTTCACAAAATTTAAATGGCAAAAGAAACTGCCTTAAAAATTATAAACATTTCTTTTGGGGCACGGGTTTTTTTTTTAAAAAAACCTTTTTGGGGTTTTAAAATTTTTTAACGTAAAATTTTTTTACCCTTTATATTTTTTAATTTTAAAATAAATTTTTTACCGCAACTTTTTTTACTAACGGGTATTCAGGAAAAAAACCCCTTTTTTGAATTTTTTAAGTTTAAAAAAATATTTGGAAATTTTTTTTTTTCTTTTTTTTAAAGTTATAATTGGTTTTCCTTTTTTTTTTTACTTTTTTTTTTTGTTTTTAGGGAAAAACATTTCCGAAAATCGTATAATTTAAAAAATCCACTTTTGTAAAAGCGCGCAAAAAAAGTTCATCTCCAACAGGCCCGCAATATTATTGATGACGTCAGAGTAGGTAGGTATTCACCGAGAAGAGAGGAGAAGAGAGAGGTGGGGGGGATGCTGGAATCCATTAAGAATCTGCTATTATTCTCTCTACTTCATCCCCAACACCCACCCACATCCCACAACACCCACCCCTGTTCCCACCCAAAATCCCCACTTCCAACACCCATCCCCTTCCCCCACCCACATCCCAAAACACCCACCCCCGTTCCCAGACAAATTTACAGATTTTGAATGCGGATCATTTAAAAACGGGTGACTGGATGCAAAAAGTGACAACATGTTGTTGATATACTCGATCATGGCTATATTTTGACTGCATTAAATCAGGAATGATGAAATGGTCTGGACGATTACTTTAAGACGTGGTTGGGCGAGCAAAGTGAGCCTCTACAGCTGGGGGTCTGAGGAGGGGGTCAGGAAGTTTGTTGAAAATCAAGCGTTTTTAGGGGCATTTTGAGGCCTCAGGAGGGATCTATCGCACTAATTTGATATACAATGGCCAACCGAGGCCGTGGCCCCCCCCATACGTATACATCACTGTTCGGAAGTGAGAGAGGCGGACGCCCACACGCACGTATACACACCCACACAAGACTCCCTCCACCGCGCTGCTTAAATTTACGTTAATTTCGCGTACAATTTACTTTGGCGAATCATCTGGAATTATAACAATAGCAAAATTGAAATGTTTTTCGGAGGGCCTCCGCCGAACCCCTGAGACTAGCTAACCGAACCCCTGGGGTTCGATCGAACCCAGGTTAAGAACCACTGTGCTAGTGGAAATTTTTGGTCACAGTTATACACTTATTCCTGTATCTTTCTATTTTGTTCTTCCTTATATGTATTATTGGTACTATTTTCCTTTTGTCCTGCCTATATACTCTATCTATACTATGTTTCTGGTGTGTGTGTGTGAGGACCCAGCATTGCCCTAAGATCGGTAATAATGAACTCCAAGCTCGCACCGGGAGGGTGAAACTGACGGTCGCGATTCTGACTCGCGTGGACAAGACCATGGGTGAATGACACACACACACACACACACACACACACACACAACACACGCACACACGTCGTACACACACACACACACATACACACACACACACTCACCGTAGGACGCCATGGCAAGAGTGGCTGAAGTAAACTCTCAGTCGACGCGTAATGATAATACTGATGCTTCACTCGACCCAGGGTTCGATCCCTCTTTTCCGGCGAGCACCACCACCACCGCCACCTCGCGCCTTGGCACATTGGTCAAAACACTCGACTTATTCTTCACAGCTCGAACCCCGCCGATCTACTCACTACCTTACTCTCTGTCTGTCTCATGATATACTAATCTTTCTAGGTACCGTTAGATGGGGGGGGGGGTAGGTCTGTGCCCCCCCTCCTCTACCACCACCATCACCACCACCCGCATTGCTTACCTATACACCTAAGGACACACGCACATACACTTCCTGTGACTGTGTGTGTGTGTGTGTGTGTGTGTATTGATTAGTTAGAGATTATTATTAACTCGTCAGAGAGGTGTTCGTGTAAATCTTATTTTCAGTAAAACAAAAAGTATAACATGTGTTTATACTATCAGCATCTTTATTTACTTAACGTTTCGACAGCTGAGTGTCATCTTCGGTTTATGGAACTGTCGCCGATGGGAATTCTCGCCGAAACAACAAACTAGAACTCTCGTCGACGTGGAAATTTTAACCTAACCTGTTTAATGGCACCTAATCTAACCTAACTGATCAAGCTAACGATAGTATTTCATCCCTGAATGCAGAAACACGGGTAACACTTGATTAAATGTATATATTGGGTCCTGTAATATCAAGAATTGGAACACTCGACGACGGCGGCGAGAATTCCGATCGGCGACAGTTCCAGGTACCTCATCTTTAGTCATCTAAAACTGATAAGAAAGAAAGTTACAAAATTAAAAGTATGAATAGGTAAAATTTGTTAACATTAAATTTAATATGTTAGTGGCCAAAAACGAACCATACTATTTTAATCCTATAGTGGCCAAAAACGAACCATACTATTTTAATCCTATAGTGGCCAAAAACGAACCATACTATTTTAATCCTATAGTGGCCAAAAACGAACCATACTATTTTAATCCTATAGTGGCCAAACGCCCTATTTGTATCCTATAGTCCGAATAACGAACCAATATTTTATCCTATGGCCAACAAATTGAACTTTCTATCTTTTTAATCTAACTGCAAAAACTAACCAACTTTTAATCTATAGTGCTGCAAAAACGATACCATATATTTTATCTATATGGCCAATAAAACCTTATTTTTTCTATTGCCCTCCCTCATCTTCCCCTACATATCAATTTAATCGTTACATTTTACCTATCCATCTTTTTATTTGCTACTCTCTAATCTGTTTGATACTGATGCACTCAGATGTGAACGTTTGATAAATAATGATGCTGATAGTAGATAGATACACAAGCTATACTTTTATTATTAACTATATGATAAAACCTGTATTTTTTTTTTTCTCTCTCTCTCTCCTTCTCTCTCTCTCTCTCTCTCTCTCTCTCTCTCTCTCTCTCTCTCTCTCTCTCTCTCTCTCTCTCTCTCTCTCTCTCTCTCTCTCTCTCTCTCTCTCTCTCTCTCCACTTCCTATGTGTGTGTGTGTGTGTTTCCTGATTAGTTAAAGATTATTATTAACTATAATAAAACTCTCTCTCTCTCTCTCTCTCTCTCTCTCTCTCTCTCTCTCTCTCTCTCTCTCTCTCCTCTCTCTCTCTCTCTCTCTCTCTCCTCTCTCTCTCTCTCTCTCTCTCTCCTCTCTCTCTCTCTCTCTCTCTCTCTCTCCACTTCCTATGTGTATGTGTGTGTGTTTCTGATTAGTTAAAGATTATTATTAACTATATAAACCTCTCTCCTCTCTCTCTCTCCTCTCTCTCTCTCTCTCTCTCTTCTCTCCTCTCTCTCTCTCTCTCTCTCTCTCTCTCTTCTCTCTCTCTCTGATTCTTCCCCAGCTCGCCTCCCCGTGCCTGTCCTCAGTCTTACACACTTGGCGAGAGGGCGGGTGGTTTACGGGGACGTGCGGGGGCGCGGGCTGGTGGCGCGCAGGAGGGCCCTCGGCTGGTTCAAGACGCCCAGTGACTACGCCGCCCTGGCCATGACGCGGGGGCCCCTCCTTCACCGCGTTATGGACTTACTGGTAGGTTACTGCAGGAGGGAGATGCAGAATTAGTAGTAGTAGCATGAGGAGGAGGAGGAGGAGTAGAAGTTGTAGGAGGAGTAGTAGTAGTAGCAGTAGTAGTGGCAGTAACAGTAGTAGTAGGAGTGAGGAGTAGTGGTAGTAGTAGTAGTAACGGTAGTGGCAGTAGTAGTAGTAGTTGTTGTAGTAGTAGGAGTGAGGAGTAGTGGTAGTAGTAGTGGCAGTAGGTAGAGTAGAAGTAATAGTAGTAGTAGTAGTAGTAGTATAGTAGTATAGTAGTAGTAGTTAGTGGCAGTAGTAGTGTAGTAGTGTAGTAGTAGTAGTAGTAGTAGTAGTAGTAGTAGTAGTGGCAGTAGTAATAGTAGTAGTAGTAGTAGTAGTAGTAGTGGAAGTAGTAGGTAGTAGTAGTAGTAGTAGTAGTAGTAGTAGTAGTAGTAGTAGTAGTAGTAGTAGTAGTAGTAGCAGTAGCAGTGGTAGGGGAGAAGGTGGTAATATGGAACACTTTGTTTTCAAGCAATAAGAAGCTTTATTAAAGGCAATAATTGCATCAATAATCATCAGAACTATTGACAAATTTTGTCCACATTCAGAGCCATTATGAGTAAAAAATATTCCATTCAAGTACAACCAAAGACTACTACTACGGTACAAGTTTTTCAAGGAAACTGAAAAAGTGGATCTTAGGAAAATGGGGTGGTGATATGGAACAGGAATGAAAATACCATTTTTTTTGTGTGAAAATATAAGCAATCATTTAAGAGTGAAAGGTGTGTGTCTACGAACAAGTCACAAATGAAATGATATAGTAGCATTAGGGACATAAAAACTCCTTGCAGCTTCGTTCAGTGTTTTTGTGTGTGAATGTACTGCTCTACAGCACTGGCATGTCTTCTGCCTGCCATTTCTGCCTTAGTCCCTTCTTTGTTGGTCCCAAGTTCTTCCTTGGCATAGCGACCTGAATAAAAATAAAGAATGGTGCTAATATTGAGCAAGGTAGAAGTAATGGTGGTATAATGGAACACGCTGTTCCATTCTAATATTCTAGGATGCAAAATATTTCTAAACAACTAACCAAGCCATTTTGAAAGGTGGTCTTATGACAATAAACCACTATGCATCATATTCCATATGTATCAAGTCATATGAAGCGAGGCGAGGGCCAACCATCACAGCCCTCAAGGGAACCTCCATGCAGAGTCTACCAAAAAAATCTGAGGAAACAGATTTTTGATATTACCTTAAAAAAATGTCAATGGTAGAAAAGTAAGCGACACCCTCCATAAAAACTCCACTTCTCGAGTGAGTGATTCCAAACACTGGTGGCCTGTGGAGGAAGTAATAGATCTGCCAACTCAGTTACCAATCGATGCTAGTAGTAGTAGTAGAATTCGTTAATGATCTTATAATCTTATCTTCTGTGCCCCTCCCCCCCCAATCCCCCTCGTGCAGGTGTGGGCGCCATTCCCTACATGATGAATGTGAACGTCACGCTGGACACTCAGGACGTGGCGTTGGGGCGGCGGGTCGCGGCGGCCATCAGGGCCACGGCTACCAACGGCCTCCCCGGTAAGACACCCTGGCACCCCTATCAATCCCTCTGTCACACCCTGTTAATCCCTCTGGCACCCCTGTCACGCCCTGTCCCTCCCTCTGTCACTCCCTCTCTCACCCTGTCACGCCCTGTCGATCCCTCTGTCACCCTCTCTCACCCTGTTCCTCCCTCTGTCACTCCTAAATACCTGTCACACCCTGTCACACCCTGTCGATCCCTGTCATTCTGGCAATCCCTCTGTCACCCTGTCGATCCTTCTCTCACCCTGTCGATCCCTCTGTCACTCCTAAATACCTCTGTCACAGCCTGTCACACCCTCTGTCATTCTTAGATACCCCTGTCACACCCTGTCCCTCCCGTCACGCTGTCCCTCGCCTGCCACCCTGTACCCTTCTGTCACTCTTAGATACCCCTGTCACACCCTGTCAACCCTATCCCTCTCGCTGTCACTCTTATTTGTACTCCTATGCCAATATTCACATTTGTCTTCTTTTTCTCTTATTTTTCTTTCTTCCTCTTTACTTTCTCTCTTAATCTGTTATTTTCTCTTGTTACCTTCCTTCCTCCTCCTCCCTTCCTTCCCTCCTATGTGCCCCTCCCTCTTTCTCTTCCTCTTTCCTTCCTTCTCCTCCCAGTTGTATTCTCTCTCCTCTTCCTCCTACTTCCTGTTCCGCCTCATCACTTCCTCCTTTTTCCACTTCCTCTCTCTCTCTCTCTCTCTCTCTCTCTCTCTCTCTCTCTCTCTCTCTCTCTCTCTCTCTCTCTCTCTCTCTCTCTCTCTGAATATCCTTATCCTTCCCTCCTATCTCCCGTCCTCTGTTTCCTTCCTATTTCCTTCCATATTCTTATACTTTTCACACCTGCCTATCTATTTATACTTACCTCCCCTTCCCCTCCCCCCCTCCCTTCCCCTCCTCCCCTCCCCTCCCCACCACCACCACCACCATGTGCACCACCAGCATCACCTTCAGTCTACCTTCCCCTAACACCTGCAAACATTCCGCAGGTAACCTTTCTTGTGGCTAATTAATGCTAATGGTCTGAGGGAGGATGAAGGACGATATGATTTTGCTTCTCTTTTTTACCTTTCTATATTGATATTTTGCTATAACGTATAAATATTTATGTGTGAGTTCGGTGCAGTTTTTTTTATGAATTGATTAGTAAAACACTTTTCTTATGTGTAAAATGTATTGGTAAAGAAATACGATGTTTATTATGATGTACTTTTTGCTTGTGTCTCTCTCTCTCTCTCTCTCTCTCTCTCTCTCCTCTCTCTCTCTCTCTCTCTCTCTCTCTCTCTCTCTCTCTCTCTCTCTCTCTCTCTCTCTCTCTCTCTCTCTCTCTCTCTCTCTCTCTCTCTCTCTCTCTCTCTCTCTCTCTCTCTCTCTCTCTCTCTCTCTCTCTCTCTCTCTCTCTCTCTCTCTCTCTCTCTCATGTTCACTCATGTGTGCGTGTGTGTGTGTGTGTAATTCACCCACGGTCTTGTCCACGCGAGCTGGACTCGCGACCGCCAGTTTCACCCTCCCGATGCAAGCGAGCTCATTATTACCGATCTTATGGTAATGCTGGGACCTCACACCCCACACCCCCACCCCCTTGCTCAAGGAGGACAGTAACCGCCCGAAATTGTCAATGAGAAATCCACGTGAGCGAGCAAGGATTCGAACCGGCTAACCACCAAATGACAGGCCAACACTATATCCACTTGACCATCGTGGCGATGTGTGTGTGTGTGTGTACTAAGAGGTGTGTGTGTGTACGTACAGGTGTGCAGGCGATGGCATTCCCCCACGAAGGTAGAGTCGAAGTGGCCTGCAATGTCGATCTTCTGCCTTCACACCTGGCGACTCCCGGATGGCAGGTGAGACGAGGAGGAGGAGGAAGAAGAAGAGGAGGAGGAGGAGGAGGAGGAGGAGGAGGAGGAGGAGGATACGTGAGAACTAACTCACACACACAAAAAAGTTAAATGAATGAAGCTAAAAGAAATGAAAGCAAGATTAAAGCAAAATATAACTCTAAGGAAGTAATACGCCTTTTTTTTTTTCCCTTGTTTTTTCTCTCTGTATCTATTTATTTCTTACTTTCGCTCTCTATCTATCTATCTATCTATCTATCTCTCACTTTCTCTATCTATCTCTAACTTTTTTTTCTCTCTCTCTCTCTCTCTCTCTCTCTCTCTCTCTCTCTCTCTCTCTCTCTCTCTCTCTCTCTCTCTCTCTCTCTCTCTCTCTCTCTCTCTCTCTCTCTCTCTCTCTCTCCACCCCCCCCCCCACACACACACACACAGGTGCAGGAATCCTTAGGGGGCCAGTACGTCTACACTCCTTCAGACGTGCTCACCACCCGGGTCCTGCAGGAGAGTGGGGGCGTGGCAGCCGTGGGGACGACAGTGGTAGGCTTTACCCCCGAGGAAGCCCGCGCCCTCGCCCTCCACGCCCTGAGCCGCGGCGAGGGCGAGGCGTGGCGGGGGGCGAAGGAGAGGAGGATGTAGAAGAAGAAGAAGAATGTAGGAAAGAAAGTCACATGGGAACAAAGTATTGGAGGTAAGGTAATAGAAGAGAGAGAGAGAGAGAGAAAGAGAGAGAGAGAGAGAGAGAGAGAGAGAGAGAGAGAGAGAGAGAGAGAGAGAGAGAGAGAGAGAGAGAGAGATGGACGTGTTACTTGCCTGTTATTTTCATTTCGTTTTAAATCAACCTAACTTATCTTATTTACCTTGTCTAACCTAACCTTACCTTATCTTGCCTTACGTAGTCTTTCCTTGCCTTACGTAGTCTTTCCTTGCCTTACGTAATGTTTCCTTGCCTTTCCAGCTTAAACCGGTAATATAACCTAACCTAACCAACTTTATCCTAACCTGTTTGTGAGGATCGTCAGGTTCACACGTCTCTGGACTTAAAAGAAATCCAATCTATTTTCCCTAGATCTAGGCAATTTTACAACACCCCTAACTCAAAAACAATGTGGTTGCGATGCATATTTTGTACCCCAGCCAAATATCCCACAGAGGTCCCCAAGCTTGTTTTGGGGGAGAGGGGGAGTATGGGCAAACACTATCTAGAATAATAACCAGAAAAACACTATTGAACTGTTGAATTTTAAGTATTAGCATAGATTAATACTATTAAAGGAAATAATTGCAGGGTTTAAATGTTCCGGACCAAGTGTTGAAAAACAAGACTCCTAAATGAAGCAGTAAACAATAAATAAAGACAGCCGGAGGACGGACGAGGAGGCACCATGGCGGGCAGCAGGCAGGCAGGGTTCCCGACTTGTCCCCACACACCCCTGCCATCCACGGTATTTCAGTCACCCTGTATTGCCCCTGTAGTGAGTCACCCTGTATTGCCCCTGTAGTGAGTCACCCTGTATTGCCCCTGTAGTGCTGTAGAACCTAAGTAACAGATTGTAAATACTTAGACAAGGCGTGTGGTAGAACTTACAAAATTCATCCAAACCCCTTGATGCCCAAAACGAATTTCCATTGTAATTTGGCAACTATTAGACGATTTTAATAAATATAACCATTAATTGGTAAATTGGTACTTTCAACCAGTGACTGTGTACGAGGTCAAAAGTACTTTTTCTCATGTATTTTGATGCGTTAAGAATAATGGCCCCATTGAAAATCTTCGGAAATGTTCAAATGCCTCATTTTGCAGTTATATCCCCCTCCATAACAAACCTGGGGACCCGTCGGGAACGCGGGGTTTTGGGCGGGGAAAGTGGCAACTAGTTTTTATACTGACAGTATATCATGTGGATGATACAAAATATATCCGGTAAACTCTATGGGATGACATAAGGCCGAAAATATATAAAAATATAAAACCGATAAAGTCTACGGGAATTACAGTCCTATTCCTGGAAAAATCTCTAGTTAAATAAATCTTTAACTACAACGGTAACACTAAGTTAATACAATACATGGACATTGGTTACGTAACCTGACATAACAAGGTCCCCCCCCCCCCCCCCCCCCCCGCTAGTTCACCAACCTAACCTGGACGTTGGTTGAGAAGCCTAACCTAACCAAACCAGATAAGCGGGGATAACTGCAAAAAGATGAATTTCCAACGATTTTGAATGTGACATTCATTTCATCATTCTTACCTCATCAAAATACACAGGAGAAGTCATTTTAACGTACTCAATTACTGGTTGAAAGTACCAAAATACCAAGCTACTTTTCGTAATTTAATTTCATGGCAAACAACAGACTGGCGGAGGAAAAGATGGCGGAGGAAAGATCTGCAGGGGCGTGAAGGGCTTGTGATAAGTTGTTCTATTTGATCATCTTGATTTTGTTGTATTTCTTGCTATCTGAATATCCCGTAGATCTTTAGTTTCTTATATACATTAATTTGCGGTGCCTGTTGAAGCAGTATTTATATACGGGTAAGGTTGTGAGTACTGAAACAAGGCAAGAATGTGGGGAAACTTAAGAAAATTACCCTAGATAAGTATTTATGTTAAGATTTGCATGATTTTGATGAGTTTCCAGGGATATTGACACACTTTTAGCCCTGATTTGCGCTCTGAATAAAAATCATGTAATATCCCAGAACTTATTGATTTGTGACTGAATTTGTTGAGTAAAACCTTCTCACAAATGATCAGGGAATATAACTACCTCTACATAACTCTCTTTTCTCTTAAAAGAGTATTATGATTAAGTAAAATGATCCGAAAATATGTCTCCCTATTCAGATTTCAGTGATTTTAATAAATTTCCAAATATTTTAACCTTGCATGTCTTTTTCTTCTATATTTCCATCAGTAAGCTGGAAGACCTAAAGACACATTGGTTGTACAGATGGGAAAGCCAAAATTAGTGAAGAATAGTTAGAAAAAATGGTAATAATAAGTCTTACTATATGAACCCAAAAGTCGTTTTCTATCAATGGAAAAAAGATTCACCAACATGAATTTTTTTTTTATTTTTTTAATTTTTATTTATCATAACTTTTTTCCCGTGAAAGATGTACTGATCTGCCTTATATACTTATACAGTAAACCCTCTAATTCGAACTAACTGGGGGGAGACCTGGGTCGAATTAGCCTAAAGTCCGAATAATCTGACGGTTACCTCTAGTCCCTCCACACAATAAGAACTTACTCATGAACATGCCAAAACAGCACAGATTGTATTACTTAGACTCACCAAAACCATTGTATTTATTCGGTAATTATCGTATATCTAGTCATGCTGGGCAGCCGCGGCACCGCATGGGAGAGGTCGGACTCGCACCAGTAAGGCTAAGGATCATTCAAACTTCTGTTCGAATTATGGAAAGTTGTTGAGAAAAATTTGAACTTGCTTGCAACAGGTCGAATTATCCAAAGTTTGAATTAGAAGTGTGTTTACTGTACATGATCTTTCTCTTACTACGCTTATCTTAACTTCACGGGTGTTATTTCTTTCCCTTTCAATTAACTCTACAAGGCACTGGATTATAATGGGTTTTGTTGTGTTGACATCCTCAAAGGTCCATCATCATCATCATCATCCTCTATATCTTTTATAATGTTTAAAAAAAATTCATTTCTTTGAGGTTATTTACTTCACCTTCTGATTTAGATCACGAAGTTCAGATTATTTGTAGTTTCCCGTAGACCACCTTCACGTATTTATTATTTAAACACTAATTACGTATTTATTTTGTATTTCTATAGTTAAGATACAAAGTCCTATAAGGAAGCACTTAGGGACACCATAAGTAAGTCACTAATGGTATAAGGGGAAGGCAATGAATGGCATGTACTTCACTCACTCACTAAGTCTTTCTGTGGTCAACTCATTCACCTCATTTCTTTGTAACTGTGGCAGAGTGAGCATCAAATAAATGCACTTTGTAAGGACAGGTATGGTATAACTATTGCCATCAGGTTCCAATCCATGAGGTGTAATATTCTAAGAATTAGTTTCTTGATCTACATTTTAAATGCAAACTAATAGTTTTGGGTGATTGGACTAGGTGAAAATACTTGATATGCTTGGTTTCAGTGAAAAATGGAGTGGCAATGTATGTACGAGATACAATAGAAAAGTTCCTGGATTTTAACAATGAATAGCAGATAACGTTTTTTTATTAAAATTTATCCGCCGTCCCCTTCAAAGTGGTCCCCTTGAACAGGCACCTCTTGAAGTGCAAGTGCCACTCAAAACACATCATTCGGCTCACTGATTCATTGCCGTAGGCCGGCTTTAACTTTAAGGGTCTGCGTTGCAGATTTCCTGAGCTTGACACGGAATTTGATGCTCTGCTCAAGTCTGACATTTTTGACTGAAATCGTAACAGTGAACGTGGCCACGATGGCCACCATACAGTTCCTGGTATTGTGTATGTATGTGTCTTCTGATGTTCTGTTCCCACAAGTCTCTCCACCTTATTCCTCTGCACAGGTGGGTGAGCGGCTCATGTGGTCCCCTCCTCAGGCTGTAGATACAAGGGGTGAGCAGGGCATCAGGTGGCTTTGGTCTGCTTCTATACAGGTGGGTCGGCGGGGCATCCTGGTGCTCGGATGGTTGTACGTACTCTTAGTCTTCGGTTATCACTTAATTTCTCAAATGTAGAACTTTTTTAGTCATTTAGCAGCTTTCTGATCATCTGCCTTTCGAACATTAGGTGTTTTTTTATACAATAGCAAAAAGTCTAATCCTGATTTAGTTAGTTTGATATGTGGGGAACAATGAGGTTATAAAAAGTTAATGGAAGATACTTTTCAAATGTTTATTCAGAACATAAATAGAGGTTATTGGATGGACACAGAGATACAGTCCAACTATTCACTAGAGGGAAATAATGATGGAAAAACAAAACGTTACACCATTCTTTGTGCCCAACCAATGTGGACTTAGTTTTGTATTTTGTGTAGAACACAACTGACCATTCCTTTGTTGATTTGGGCAAAATTCAATCAATTCATAGCCACAGGTTCAGTCCAGGTGGGCAAGGGTCAGGTCAGGGACTGTGCCAGGTCACCCAGGGTGCCTCAGGACCGGCCCTTCCGGCCCTCACCTGGCCTGTACCGGTGACAGTCCCTCCAGACATTAGATCTAACAACAGACTAATAAGAGCAGACACGTGTTCACTTCAACACTGGATGGCAACACTCCAGGACAGGGTTTTCAAAAACATGTCGCCAGGAGTCAAGTGACACTTGAGGGGCGCCAAACCTCAATGCTTCAAGCCTTTGACATTAACGTCTTGAGTAATTCATGTTTCACGCCAGCATGCAAGGTGACGTTCTTGAGGGTCTGGGATAGCACGCCCCTTGCTTGTCTGCCTCAAAACACCCTCCACACCAACACACACATGCATGCCAAGGACCAAGGAGACACAGTCTTCTCTTTAATGTTGTGTGTTCTCCATCAGATCAGAACATTCAGCCGACATTGCTCCAATGTCCAATACTTACTTTACTCAAACACTACATGAAAGGTTAATAATTAATTAAACCTTCAGTTGCTGCATCAGATAATTTCACGTCACTGAGGTGCCCCAAACCATGACTTGCCGAGTGTCTCATCACAAAGGATTTTGCGGCAATAGTGGTATTCCTCAAACCATCTTCTCTTTCTTTTCTAAATGAGTGAGCCAAAGACAGGCCTCACACTGCTACAGAAAGTACAACCGAGTTTGTACATTGTATGTGATCCATTAATGACAATTACATCTTAATGAGCAATAATATGTTCTAGTTCTAGCACTGAACAAGTTATGGTTTGGAGAACCTCGACTGAAAGAAAATTCCTTAAGATAATCCTGAGCTTTCAAAAGAATTTCCTCATATTGTCACCCACCTTATTGTTATATATTACGGACAAACTAAAACAGACTTTGTCTATGTCTATTCCACTACTGCCAAGTTCACTTGCTAGAGAGGCAAGGTTTGACCAAACTGAATGAGTGGTGATGAGAAAATAAACGGTGAGGACTGCACTCCTTCCAGACAAAACAAATAAAACGATCACTATTATTATGAGGCTTTCAATTATTAGCAAAGACCCGGCTCACAGAGATTTAGCCTCACGCACAGTCCCTGTGTTGGGTGCAAGACAAAGCATCCATAACTTTTACTTGACCATTCAGGAATAACTTGACACAAAGGCAGCTGAACTAAATGTTGCCATGTTTTATCTTGTGTTACTGAGTTCTGGTGGAGATCACACAAGTTGAGCTGTGGATCAGGATAGGTTACTGGCACACCACAGGGTGACAATGACATGACCTCACATGGGTGGGTACTAACAAGTTGAGTGCATTACACTGATGTAGCGGGGTCATTATAATGGCCAGGCAGGGAACAGGGAGGCTGTGGCTCTGTGCCAGTGCCTTCACCTCCCTGAGCCCTGTGTGGTGGTGAGACAGTCAGCAAAACTGCAGTAACAAAGCAACTGTCTTGGGTCAACAAGTCAATGATGGGCATCAGCCACCTGTATGTACCACGCTGTCCTCTCACTCTCGTGTTGTCAGAAGGAAACATTCGACCCCCATTGAGGGACCTGATAAAAATGGCTTTTCCTCTGATAACTTCAATAACAAAGTTATTAGTATTACAATCTATAAAAGCTACCATTGATCCTTTCATATCAAAAACTCGCGACAAGCCTCAGTAAATCTCTGCCTCCTTCACGGGTTCCTGGGAATGGCCGGCCCGCCACGCCCTCAGCTCAGCAGCTGCACAATTCTCAGTAGCCATCGATCATCCAGTACCTATACTTTGCATGTAATTAATGAATGCCCATTGGATAATAATTATTATGTACTTAACAGCTTATTGGATAAAGCATTATTTAAGTTACAGCACTGAGTAATTTACTAGGGTCGAGGAGGATAGCATTGTGAAAATTATACTCCTTATATTTCAAGGTAACAAATATTACAGGTCGGCATCAGGGGGAGGGGAGCCACCCGGCCCCCGTACAGAGGCGGGTGCCAGCCCTGCCACCACCGCCGCCATCGCTACCCTCACCACAAGACAGCTCTCCACCCTGGTAACTTACTGCAGTGCTGAGACCTACACCTGGCCAGGACTACAGTACATTCAAGGTGAGGAGGCCACACACTGGTTCACTTTTACCCCATTTTTGCAAACACGGTGCAGAGTCTGGTGATGATGCACACCATGATTTGTCTTTAATTACTTGACGAGGAGGAGACTGTCCGCTAGGGTTGAGTTGTACTGTGGGGAGTGAGGAGTGTCAGGTACTAGTGCACCACCTTGGCCGTGACCTGCAACACGGAGGCCAAGTGAGCCAGCGTGTGCTCTGCCGTAACACTTTCACTAGTTCTATGCAAAGTATAGTAGATGCACACAACGAGGGTACTTGGGCCAGGGTGTCTGTGGGGCCAACCGGACACGTGGGCCGCATGTTCTGATGCAAAACTGAGCACATTTTTAAGTTACTTACAAGTTTTAATTCAAAGTTACAGACTGACAGTATTTATAGTGGTGAGAAATTTATTAATCCCAAGAATTTGTAAATTGAGACACACTCATGTGTGTCCATGTCTCAAGTGACTAGCAAAGACTATGTAATGCTGGGATCTGTGAGCATAAACGCCACATCTTGTCCAATTTAAATTATATTAAAACCATTCTTCAGGTGTAATAATGCTTACACATTACAATTACACAGGATTCAGTCTGTGACAGTCTACAGTCATGGACAAATATATCATACTTTTACAAAGCCATTTCCACGGTGTCTTGGCTGACGCCATTGGTCAATGAGTGTTTGCATAATTGTCTTGGATTGTGACTGATAGTATAAATCTAGAATTGTCAAAGATTTTGGCTGATAGGCATAAATCTAGAATTGTCGAAAATCATAGTAAGTCTTGGGCTCATTACCCTCAGTTATGCCTCACACCAGCCATGACAGAAACTTATAAATATTAGTTTTAATGATTTAATTAATGAACGAGTCCAGCCCCAGGACTGCATTGTGCCCGTGACAAGCAGTGCCGCGGCCTCGCAGCGCCACTGCCGGACGGCCTCGGGTACCACAGACACCATTCTGGCCCAAGTTTATTGTTTTTGTTGTTACCCAAATGAGTAACTTTTTTATCATTCATCATGAATGATTTTTCATTTTTTTTGTCTGCAATGTAAGAATTGCATAAATTTTATAACTTTGTTTAAAGTTTACATGCAGTTTTGTTTTGTTTCAGATCGGCGAGAACTCCACACGACTTGCTGCCTGCCAGGCAACGTGCCACCAAAAGATTTCAAGTGTCTTCGGTTAACCTGAAACACTGGCATTGCAAGAATTCTAAATCAGCCTCACGGTCAATACTGCAATCCACCTGTGGAGGGCTGCAGAGGAGACTTGGCAGACTCCTCGACACCTAGAGGGAGAACTGAGGTGCTCTTTCTCTTGGCCAGTCCCTCAGCCTGCCTCCTGCTGCCCTCCTACACCCACCTGGCCCCACCTGGGAGTCTGTGTTTGCATTCCCCCAGCGGGTGCTGCTGCCGCCGGGGGTCTGCCGGGTGAGCTACTTTTTGGTCATGATCATCAGGTACTCGAGGGCGTTGTGGGCGGCGGTTGCCTGGGCCTCCTTGACGGAGGTGCCGGTGCCGTAGCACACCGCCACGGGCAGGGTGGACAGCTGCACCAGGCACTGGTGCTGACCTGGGGGGGGAAACATGGGTACAATTATAGAATGGCAGTAA
This sequence comes from Chionoecetes opilio, assembly GCA_016584305.1. Classification (NCBI taxonomy): domain Eukaryota; kingdom Metazoa; phylum Arthropoda; class Malacostraca; order Decapoda; family Majidae; genus Chionoecetes; species Chionoecetes opilio. Next base: position 23,801 of record JACEEZ010011322.1, read on the forward strand.
CATACAATTAAAGTATTCAGGTATGCAAAAAACTAAAAAAAATTATATCCTTGTGACTTCGTATGAAATATTAAACTGAAAAATGAAAAATGTGATATATGTCATCAATTTTTCTTCTTCTTTTTTTCTCTTCTCTTGTCTGCGGTTGGCCTCGTGGTGTGGTGACCGCCAGCCAGCCGTTAGACCCGGGGTACAGAGTGCGTGTGAGTGTATTCCCTGCCTAGCCTCAGAGGCCACTCAAAGGAAGGAGGGAGGACAGTTGGCAGCCCTCCCTGGTAGTGTACTGATGCCGGTAGAGGAGGGATGCCTCCTGCTGCTCCAACACTCCTCCCTCCTCTTTGAGTGGCCTCCGAGGCCAGGCAGGGAATGCTGAGGCCGACACTCTACACCCCCTGCCTCCCTGCTGGCCATGGGACTGACTGCACCACACTGCACTGCCGGCTCATCACAGCAACATACCAACAAGGGTGTAGTGTACAGCTACATGTATACATGGGAAGTGATAATTAGCAATTATATAATTAACTATGTAGTACGTACTGATATCTCTCTCTCTAAGCCATATTTTGCCATACTGTATCTTTGATCTGTAATCAGTATATGAATACAGTCCCCTCCCGAGTTTCGTGATCCTCGAGTTTAGCGCTATGCCTTAGGAAAAAAGCAAGCGCAGAACTCGGGGGTACTGTAGTTGTTTGTCTCAACTAATTCATGGTGGACATTAATCAATAAACTAGTTTATCTTGTCTAACAAAAGTTTTATCATTCCTATTTTCAAAAGATGCTGACAGTTTAGCATGCAGGGCAAAACCAGCTTCAGGTATCCTTGTTACTATCATAGATGGACTACTGCATGGTGACTCTGTAATATGAAGGGAATTACTTCATAGTCCATTATATCTCCAGTAATTATTCAACATTAAAGTAATCGTCCAGACCATTTCATCATTCCTGATTTAATGCAGTCAAAATATAGCCATTATAGAGTATATCAACGATATGTTGTAACTTTTTGCATCCAGTCACCCCCCGTTTTTAGATAATCCGCAATCAAAATCTGTAAATTCCCCGAGCTTCCAAAACGCTCCTGACGACAAGCAGACGACGCACTACGGCTCGGTGACGTCACATGATGTGGCCTCCCAACCCCGCGGTAATATAAATACACGTAAAATTAGAAAATATAGTACGGCCACGATAAATGTGTGGAGACGTGTGTGCGTCGGGGGAGAAGTAGGCTGTGTGAAGCAAATTGTTCCCCTCACGTGACGGCATCAGCAAGTTTCGCGCCACGGCTGGAACCAGGCTGTTGTTTTTCCAGTGCTTTTTACAATGGTGTTGTTTTTAGGGAAATAAGGCGTGGAAATTAATTACTTTTTGTGGATTAGGTATTTAGAATGAACATTCAACATAATTATGCAAAGAAAAAATGGGTCTGGACGATTACTTAAGTGAAAATGCTAAATTATCCAATAATACTGCAGGGATCCACTACTTAGGCTAAAGTCCTGACTAGAATGCACTTACATGCTGGCTTACTTTCCCCATTTCTATACACACAGCTTCAGGTATATTATAATAAGGTAAAGGTAAAGATGGGGGCATACGCTAAGCTGCGCGTGGCATTCGGTGCTCATCTCCGTGGCATTAGCCCTTAGAGCCTGTGGTGGGTGAGGACCCGTTACCCCGGGACACAGGGCTAGTGTGACACCCGGGTTACCACAGTTACCTTCCCCAGGTTTCCCCAGGTACCCATTTATCAACCCCGAAAGGAAGGAAGAACAGCTGGGTTGGCTGGTCGCCGGCTTGCCCTGGCCCGAATTCGAACCAGGGCCCGCAGATTGGTAGCCAGGCACGCCAGCCACTACACCACGGAGGCGACATATTATAATAAGCTGCCTGGAAATAGCCTCAACATAAACTAGTGAATGGCATGACTTATAATTAACTAGAGGTTGTGTACACCCGACTCACCTGACACCGAGAGTTCCTCAATGTCCACGTAGGTGACGACAAAGTTGGCTTCCTGAGCAATGTCTTGGAGCATTTGGACAAAGTTGAGAGACAGAGAGCTCAAGGATATCGTCTGAGGAACAAAATTACAGCATTAGGCAAATGAAAAAGATTATTTCTTACATATGATTGGTGGATTTTTATCAACACAAAAATTAAAATTTCAGTAGCGACTGAAATATGCCTGATGAATTGGACAGAATTGGACAAAGGGAAAAAAAGTGCGCCTAATTATTCAACCTAATAATAAATATTATTCATGGGATGAAAACTAAAATTCTAGAGACAGCTTGTATAGGATGAATACTTATAATTTATCTTATTCAATATTTACCTTTTCATCTCCAGGAAACCACAGCTTGGCTTTTGTAATTCCTAAAAATCTATGACTAATTATCGACTACTATTTCCTGACAACAAAACCTGCGGCTTCTGGTCACTGGCGAGGCAATGCTAATGACTCGCCACCCACACCTGTCCTGTACTGCCGGGGCAACCATTCATGGCCGGTTGCCCCTCATAACGAGTGTGTGTGTGTGTGTGCAGGCATGGAGTATGATCTAAGGTGCAGACAGCAGCCACACAGAAGCTTGTGATTATATAGCTTAATGAACCGTCATTGAGCGACTCATGCTGACTCATGTTAATATGAATTCTTCCTTTCACAAGATGATGACATGTCACGCACACCTATTTCTTCATTTTCTACACAATAGGCCTTCTCCGGAACACGTAGGAAGCCATAACAAAGAAAAGGCACCAACAATAGCACAATTCATACATCAAACAGTGATCTCTCTGCTGTGATTCCTTGACAATACCAGGAACTCTCTCCATAGGGTCAGGCCTCCAAGCTTTCTGATCCCCAGTTCAAGGGAGGTCCATGACAAGTACAAAATGTTTGTCATGTTTTAAGCCTACTTGTTAAACAACATGGCTAGGATCTTAATACCAATCATTGAAAATCATAAAAAAACATAAAACCAGTACTTAACATCAATAAAAAGACTGCATACAGTAATATCTCTCGTCTGGTGACTAGCAGTGCAGCAGAAAGATCACTATGTAATTGTAAATGAGCTATATATGCTTAATCAAAATAAGAAAAAACCTGGTTGATGCCACAGCCCGCAGTCCACCCTTCAATGCTTAGTGGGTGGCTTAAAACCTGATCTTTTGTCAGTCATAATTGGATACCAAGAAATGAAATATGAAAAAAATGATATATACTTTTTGCAGGGAAATACACCAAGAACAGTAAGAGAATGTTTCACAGAAGAGAAATATACGCCAAATGAAAAAAGTTACCGAATAAAATTGTGAAGTGGAAGGGTTGGGTGAGGGAAAAAATTAATAACTAAATAGGAGCATATGGTCACCAAATTAAAATGATTGTAGGAATAGATTAGGGCCACCCAATAGTACCTTACTGTATACAAAAACCTAACTTTAATGCCGAGGGCAGCCTACCTTACCCTACGCTGAGCCTCTCTCTCACTCTCACCTGAAGTTCCTGCAGCTTCTTCCCCGGCGCTTGCTTTAGGTTCTTGTGGAAGTGACTCACCTTCCTCGAGTCACTGGTGGTCAGGGACAACACCTTGGAGTCCTTCAGGCCAGAGTACCTTGCGGCTAACTTCTGAGCTATCTGGTGGGGAGTGGAGGGGGGCGGGAGGGGAGGGGAGGGAGACATTAGTGCGGTGTTTTATTAATTCACCCGTTTGGTACATTTATGACAAGACATGACTACATAGAAGACATATTTGCATTTTATAACATGGTGTGAGGGGAAAAAAGACAAAAAAATGTGAGAAAGGAAAACATTTGAGGGAAAAAAAGATAACGGTGTTTTATTTAATTCATCCGTTTCATAATTTTGCTCTATTACCACCTAAATGTTTTGCTTTACTGATTAAGATTTTTACCGGTGCGATCAGAATGTGTTGCAAGAATACTTTGGCCATTTGGAATGTATCAATCATCGTTACTGAGGCGATAAGTCTGTCAACATAAATGCTGAGTTGAAAATACATCTGTGCCCTTTTTGAGTACAAGTAAAGACACCAGTGATCCAGAAAGGCAGCAAACAATGCAATCATTCAGTATACTTTTACATCTCATTTATCCTGGGTCTTTTATATTACATCATTAATCTCTTGAGACCCAGAGTCGTAATTTCCATTTTAATTTGGCTACCATTAAACAATTTTTAGCGAATATAAGCAATATTTTATAGATATGACCTGTTTAGTATCCTTGTCCACTAGCTAATTTGGTATATTTAGCGTAATTTTATGGCTCGACAACATACAATTTTTTATATCAAAGGAAAGATCTGGGCGTGAAGAGGTTAATATTAGCAAATGTAATCTTATTTTCCCTGAATCACTACCATATCACCACTGTCAAGGCTGAGCTGTTCTTTACCTTCTTTTAACATCATAACATTAACACACGAGTGATTTAAAAGCATTCTATACACATCAAAGGAAGGCAGCTTAACCCCTTGAGGCCCAGAACATAATTTACATTGTAATTTGGCTACCATTGGACAATTTTAATGACTATAAGCAATAATTAATAGATATGACCTGTTTAGTATCCTTGTCCACTAGTTAATTTGGTATATTAAGTTCCTTTTTATAATTTTATGGATAACAACCGACTATTTTATACAGCAAAGAAATGATCTGGGCGTAAAGGGATTAAACTACAACAACGGTAATCCCTCCTCATCCCAAAGCACATCTTAAAACACTCCAACTCCCCTACACTCTAATGCCTTGTTTTTAAGGTTTAAGAAACAACTACATCTTAAAACATTACTATAAATCCCATTATACACACTAATACTTTGTGTTTTAAAGAATGTAGAAACCGAAGTAAAGGTTGGCCACAAGAGGATTGATTGACTGATTGTAATGCCAAAAAAGGAGAAATGTGCCAGACATTAGAGGTCATATGGCACTATGGCAAAGCATAACAAAAGAGAGGGGTTGGCCACAAGAGGTAGCAGCCAGGATTCATAACTCATAATACTCAAGTTTCCGTGACTTAACCAAGAAATAATGACACCCTGATGAAGCAAAGTCGGGTGGCTCTCGTGTCCTGCCACCACAACACAAGGACACAGTGCTGGGTGGAATTATGTCATGTAAAACCTCACCATTTTTTTTCTCTTTCAACTGATGGTCTTGTAATCAGGAGCAAAAAACTCTTAAGTCTTGTTGGCAATGAATTTTAATATGCAAAAAGTTATCAAATGTGACATGATTATTCCAGGAATCACAGCTCATGTGTTGCTTTCAAAAGTTTGTGTCATTCTTAATTCATACCAAGAGATGATTGAAGAACATACAAGTGCCATTAACACATAAAAATTCAGAGCTTACTCACCGGTGTCAGTGCACAACCACACCCAAAATAAACCACAACCATACAAGTTGCATAAACAAAAGGAAAAAATTACTTGGTTATGAAACAACTGAAATACAATTCATAGCACAGCAAACACAGCATGCATCCTCAAGTCATCACCATGGTGTTGGGGTTACTAAGGTAAACAGTATTGCTAAAGTGACATTCCATCAGGCATTCAAACAAGACCTCAGCCCTGCAGGTGCTGAGGAACACTACAGCTGCACTCAAAGGCGGCAGCTGTGACCCCACCAGCTGCCACCCCTCGCAGGAACAAGGGACTACAGGAAAGCTACAGCAGCACAGAAAAAAACATATTTCCCTGCAGCCTACACATGTTATTATAGAGAATTTATGGTGCTTTACAAAGATCATTGAAACCAAGCCTGGCATGTATGGCTTTGCATAACACTGCCTTGTGATGCTTGTCCCTGATGACTCAGTGTACCTGACACAATAATTAGCAACCCGGGCTACCAACTGACACCCTTCATACAAACCCTTAACAGTTACTTATCTACTAAACATCTGTAAGTATGAAATGAGAACCTAAATCAGATCAGTATATGAACTAAAGGTGCAGTTTAAAAACTAAATTAAAGGTGCAGACAAAAGGAAGATTAGATGCAGACAAAAATATAAGAAAAGGTGCAGACACAATATAGGAGTAAGATAAGATAAGATACTTTGATCCTATCTAGACACTTTGCAAGAACCAACTACAAGGTATTGACTATACAAAGCGCCACCACGCCAGGATGAACCTGGTGGGCTCGAACCGCTGACCGAATGCAGGGACGCTGCACGCGAGCCCGCAGCTCTACCAACCGAGCACCCTGACGGGTATATAGGAGTAAAGGTGCAGGCACAATACAGGAGTAAAGGTGCAGACAAAGTGGGACAGCGAGGGATCAACAACAAGAGGTGAAGCAAGAGTTAGGGACGTGCACACTTGTGGTTCAACACGACAGCAGTGTCAGTCAGTCCGTCACAGTCTGTTTTGTACATCAGTGGCTGTTATCCTTAGTTTTCCTTACTAATATGGAAATAATCCTTTTTTTTATTCCTGTCATGAGATATTTTCAGCAGAGATCACCATAGTATCTCATTCACTTACAAAACCCTCACAGCTTCCCGGGATACATAAGTATTTATATATCAACACTACTTAAGGTATCACAGGATACCTAATTTGTTTTTTTTGCACTGTTAACACCATTCCTAGCTACAGGAAATACGTACAGAATTTATGATACATAAGGTTTCCTTGAAAATCTCTTGATAAATATAAAAATTTTGGGACCAAACAGAATAATCTCCAAACTACTTTAATTCACTAAATCATTTGAAAAAGAACATAAATTTCTTCTGATGGGAGGGGGGGGGATACTTCCACCAAACTCATCAAAATGGAGGCTCTACTGAAGTCATCTATTATTGCACTTTTGTCCCAGTAACCAAGGTCTTACAAGACTATAGAGATTGTACCCAAAGAAAATTTAATGTTTTCTCGCACATAAGAGATGTTCGTGAGCCAGGTATTATGCACAACACTCATTTCCTACACGACAATTATTACTTTTGTCCCAGACTTTCCAAACACTGTGTAGCTAAACAATAAGAAATCAAAGAAATAATTCTAAGAAAATAATGAATATGAAACTGCATGACATCCCTACACTTGACCTTTCCACAGATGTCAACAAACATCAAACTGATTTTGTGTATCGGTATTGACAGGCTGTACTGAAAGTGTTATTTAAGTGAAATTTGAATTGATACAAATTGAAAACAAGAAAGTAAAGCCATTTGATTAATACTGTAAAGTCCCAACTTACTGTCAATTTTTTGTTTTACTTAGTATCTTAGCAAGTCACTAGCTGGATGAAGAGCCTGCTAACACTTCAAGACACCATCACAATCTCCATCCCTCTGCCCTTCACTGAACTGCAACCTATAAACACGTACACACACACACACACCACCACAAAGGATGCCAAGGATCTGGATGACGAGGGTGGATGGATTTTTACAAGTCTTAAAGGCCTATCACACTGGGCAAATTTTCCGTGGATCTCGGGTTCAAAATCGCGGATTTTTGCCTCCGTGGACCTACCACCGTGGTCCTCCTATCACACTTGCCTCGCGCTCTCTCGTGGTATCGTAGTTTTGACCGATGCATTTCCACAACAACAAAGATAGCTGACGTCCCTCTCCAAGCCCCAGTTTTCACTCTGAGTATGGCCCTAGTGACATTGAATTGACTTAAAGCAACGAAGAAAAAAAACTAACGTGGAGGCGGAGATGGCTTGCGAGAAGAGAGGAGCAAAGTGAAGTGTAGGGTATACCTGACAACCTGCCCTCCTCGCCTAGAGGGCGTAGGGTGACCCAGTCAGGTCCAGCTTTATACTGTTTATTGTATATTTCTACACACTGTAAATATACCTCATCAAATACACCTTCCACTGTGTATTCAGAACCCCGCAAAGGAACTGTTGATACCATCCGCCCAAAAGCCAGGGGCGAGCAGTATTAAATAAACTTGTTATTGAACCTCAACAACTGTTAAGGCCAAGAAATTCCGGTAAGTCTAGTATTTAGCCGTTAAGAACTAAAAGTGTATGTGCAAAACTTAAGTTTTAACAATACAGTACTGTGCCGGGGAGCACCATTACCTCTTCACAAACAGATGTTTGGCTATTTAAACATGGGGTAGGACAACATTTTTGTCAGCAGCGCATATATAAACAGACGAGAAGTGTACAGTTGATTATGGTATGTTACTATTATCTGGAAAATGTAATGGCAGTTTTCAATTATAACTTTAAAATGGAGAATATATTGCCGACATACCCTTGAAACTCAGCATTTTGCAACATTTAACATTGGTGCGCGGTCTGTTAAAAAATGGCTGTTTACTACTTAGTGCATCACTGTTAGTGCTTTGCTGCTACAGTGCTGCCTACCATGGGCCGTTAATGCTAACAAGCAAGTTATGTGTATTCGTCCCCTGATATTACAATGCTTGCTATGAAGACAGTTATGGTCTTGGTGTTGTTTAGGGCTGCGAGTTTCCGTTGAGGAACCCTATGAGCCCTGGTGATGTCCTATGATGCTATCACAGGCGTAGTGGTTGATCATTCTTCTTCAGGAAGACAGGTGAGGTGTATGACAACGCGTAGTCTTGAGGGGTGGATAGACGCCCGTCACCGCCAGTAGGTGGCGCGGGAGTCCGCAGTGATGGTTATATGACTGACTCTTCGTGGTTGGACTGTTGTGTTGTGTTACGGTGATAGCGGTGGTTACTTTATGCTCTTCACAATTTCACTGTTATCGTGAACTGTTCTTGTGTTACGGCGACAGCAGTGGTGAAGTTGCGATTATTGGTGATTAGTTTGTTGTGTGTTTTTGTGAGTAGTGTTTCTAGGGGTACATTTTTGTTATTGAGCACCACGCTTTCGAGGTTGAAACTTTGGTTTCCTGAAATAGTTTTTGTTTTGAACTGATCTGCTCATTTGTAGCGGAAATCAATGTTTGTTTACAGGTGTGGGGGAAGGAGCCCGCCCCGCAAACCCCGCCCCATTTCCACACAGTGACGCCTGAGTGCTCAGTGTACAGTAGTACTGCATGACAAGACTCCATTCAGTATCAGCCAGGTTTTGGTGAGTACAAGTACTATAATCTGTGCTATTTCAGCATGTTTTAGAGAATTCTTATTGTGTGGAGAGCCTAGAGATAACCATTGGATAATTCAGACTTACAGCAAATTCAACCAAATTCTCCTCCCAATTACGTAGTTCGAATTAGAGTGTGTTTAATATATATATATTATATATATATATATATATATATATATATATATATATTATATATATATATATAATATATATATATATATTATATATATATATATATATATAATATATATATATATATATATATTGGTCCCTCGCGCTTGGCGAGTTTCAGCTTGGCGAAACACAGCATTGGCAGGTTGGATATGGTACCAGAATCCGAATTTGGCTCTTCAAATTCACTTTTGGCGAAACGCGGGCTGACATCGGCCCAGACTGCACCACCCGCAAGCATCCACGAAGCACTTACCACCTGGTTGGAGGTGGTAACTCTTACCCACAGCACGGGTAGGTGGTAGATTTGGTGGTAAACCCTGCACGCTTGCACACGACTGCTCGGGACTGGTATTAAGAGAGGTAGTATGTCTCCAGGCTCGCTTATTACTGCTTGGTATGCTATCTAATATTTTTTCTAGGTGAATGTAGACACATAATTGCATTTTAATGGCTATTATTCATATATATGAGCAGAGATGAAAATACAAGCAGGGCGTCTCATCCACGCCTGGCAGCGCGGCCGCGGCAGCAGCATCATGCCATCATAATGGCAGTGATCAACACCAAAGAGTTCTCTGCCGGAGATCTCCTTGGTAATATTTAGTAGGGCTGTGAGGACCCCTTGAGGAATCCTATGATCCCTGGTGATATCCTATGGTGCTATCATAGGCATGGTAGCTGACCTGTCTTCCTCAGGAAGGCCCAGGTGAGGCGGATGACAGTGTGTTGTGAGAGGAGGCAGGGCGGGGCAGGCCGCCCACTCCTCCGCCAGCAAGATGGGCAAGGTTTAACGTCTTATTACTCGTTATTATACATCGTACTGATTATGGTGAGCTATTATATACACGTGTCATTATTTAGAGCAGTGTAGCACTGCGTGTCGCCTTAAATAAGGGTGAATTAAAGATGTTTAGGTGACGGGGTGACGGGAGAAATTCTTACGGCCACCCCATATTACTAATATTGACTATTTTAACCCACATACACAACTTCTACCGTATAATGTCTTTGCTTTTAAGCAGTTAAAGTACGAAAATGGAGGTCAAAAGGGGAACACGGGCCTCGTCAAAGACTAATGGATCATTTTCCCATTTAAAGTACTATTCGTGTTTGGTGAAATTCACTTTTGGCGCTAAACATATATATATATATATATATATATATATATATATATATATATATACACAAACACACATACATATTGTGCGAGGCTATTTGGGATCCAGTGTGGATTGATTTGCTAATGTAGGTGGTGGTGATGATTTGTTTATATTAAATGTATGTTCACCGGGGCATCAAAGTAAAATCGCAGTCCTTCGGTGAAATCTACCGTAGCATTGGGAGATCGTGAATACCCTCAATATAGACGGAAATGAGAACTACGCCAAAGATAATTGTCGTCTGACTGAAAATCCACGGAAAATGTGCCCAGTGTGACAGGGCCTTTATGGTGTTATCACATTTATCATAGCTTCCATACAAGTTGCCTTCTCCCAAACAATGGGGCTGCACACAACACAAACAACACATTCCTGTCCTTTGTTTTCATGAGAAATATTACAACCCGGGAAGGACGGCAGCCCTCCGGCCTCATCCCTTCCAGTGGCCTCCCGGGACAGGCCGGGAACACACACACCGCCACCGTGTCTCCTGGCTGGCTGTATGGCTGGTCCCCCCGGCTGACTGTGCCACAGTGTGTGCACCAAGGGCTTGCCACATCCCTACACGTACTTACTATTATCATTGTTATCATTATCTTTATTATCATTATCATGTCCCAACATTTATCATTCTTGTTATAAAGGTACCCTGTGGCAAACCCACTGTCCAGCACACTGTGTTTGTCAGCCTGGAGGGTCACCACACAGCCAGCCTTGAGACACCAGGCATGGAGTGTCTCTGTGCTCCCTGTGTGTCTGTCAGAGGCTGCTCAAAGGGACGAGGGGGCAGGGCGGGGACCCCTCCCGTCACTGTTATTTCCCAGGAAAACAAAAAGCTGAAATCTGTTTTTTGTGAGCCATTCAATTTGTTGGGGAGAAGAGCAATTGCATTAAAAAAGTGAGCAAACAGATTACAGAAAGCATGCATCTTGTACAGGCGGTCAGGTACAGAGGAGGGAAGGGGGACATCAGGGAAGACACGGGTAACGAATGGGAAACAATAGATCACAATACACATGAGCCATGACTGTGTGAAGCAAAGTGCCGGGGCAACACAGCCTAAGTGACCTGCCCAACCACTAGTCATGTGTCTCCCTCATAAAACATTACCTCAACACCTTGCACCTCAGGTATCATTGTAATAATACACTAAAACATATTCCCATTATGAATTGGTGTTGTCAATCTCGGGGTGATTTTCCCCTGCAAAAATAATGAACCAATATGACAGATAGGCACACCATTCAACACAAGTTTTGTGGTATTCTTGGTAAGCACTTTTTGGCTTCCACTTGCAAAGACAAGATTATTAAAGTGAACACACTTTGGTCAACAGTCCGCCCACTCAGCCTGGGCCGGGCCACAGCAGCCGGGCCACAGCAGGGCTCACAAGGCATCCCATCTTTCCATGCCATTATCTGAACCACTTATCAACACATTCATGTTGATTATAATGATCTTTTTTCCAATTTTCATCTTTACCATTACAATCATGGCTACCACTACTATGCACAGTGTAAACAAGGGCACGTGTACAGCACAGTACAACTAAGATTCAGCCACAAACTTAGGGTCTTCCAAGTCCAATGTTTCCAACTGCTGTCTGCAGACACTGGCTAAGCTAACATAACGATTGGATTCCTTTGTCTCTTTCAGGGATTTGTATTCCTCCCTTTGGGTGGCATGGTTATCTACCTGCAAGGAAACGGGCATAAACACACTTCTGAAATACCCAACACGCACTGCCCAATATTTTCTCTCTTCAAACATCATTAATGTCACACTATCTCACTCACCTGTCACTGTTTTTGTGCATTAATAGAGGCTGTTGACCTGTCACAGGGACACCATGCAGACCCTCACCTCAACCTACATCCCCTCCGGGTACATACAGTGCAGTCTACATGACACAGGACACAGGAAGGAAGGTTAGTGATGGCTAATTACTGTGACACATGGCACTAAGGACTCCCTCAAGGTGGCATTACTCAGCAAGCGTTGCCCAGAGCGGACTTCCCCCGAGTCGTCTGAGCTGTGATTGGCTGGAGAAACCTTGGCTTCATGTTCGTCAGGCTCAGATGTGAACTAGACTATTGTGATCATTTAAGTAAGAACTATTGTATTGAAATAACTGAATGTAAATATACCGCCTCTCTGAATATTTACAATAAGAATGGTTAAGCTTTCACCCCGTGTAAGCTTGGCTGTGGTATTAAGGACATTCTAAGAACATCAACATAAGTTATCATATTGTGAAAAAATTAGCGAAACACGCACGTTATAAATCCGTCATTCACCCATGGTCTTGTCCACACGAGCTGGCTCGCGATCGCCAGTTTCACCCTCCCGGTGCGAGCTTGGAGCTCATTATTACCGATCTTTGGGTAATGCTGGGACCTCACACACCACACACACCCAACCCCTTGCTTATGGGGGATAGAAGCCGGCCAAATTTCTCAAGTGGAAAAATCCCCGGGAATGAGCGGGGCTGGGGATTAAACACCGGACCACAGAATGGCGCGGGACGCTCTAACTTACCAAGCCGTTCAGGCGGTGTATTTACCTAGTTGTGTTTTACAGGGCCTGAGCTACACTCATGTGGTCCCGTCTCCGTATCTACATTTATCCAGTCTTTCTTTCAATTGGTGCACATTATGTGCTGATATCACCTCCACATTTAGTCCATTCCAAACTTCTACATTTCTATGAGGGAAGCTGTACTTCTATGTTGTTCAGGCATCTCCCTTTTGCTAGTTGTTTTGTATGTCCTCTTGTGTATCTACCTTCTCTTTGCTTCCGAGTCAGTAGTCTCTCATTGTCTGTTTCTTCCATCTTAGTTATCAGCTTAAAAATTGTTATTAAGTCTCCTCTTTCTCTTCTCTGCTCGAGTGTTGGTAACTTTATTTCTTTCATATGAAATTATCTATTATGTGTGTGTGTGTGCATGTGTGTGTGGCTAGAGAAAGTGAGTCTCCACGATGATGTGTCCAGCCTCCTGATGGCCCAGTGTTGTGCTGGCGAGTGCAACATGGTGGCGTGACTACCGTTTGCTCGAGGGCAGCCAGTGACTCACGGAAACCTTTCCTGTGTAACACCACCCCCACCACACAGGAAAGGAACAACACAACACAGTAATCATGCAATACAAGGAGGCGCTATGGACAGCAAGCAGAGTGCAAGACCTGTAGACTCCAAACCAAGGTCACAAAGGTTGATGAACACTTAATTAAAGAGCTGGTCATGATGCCACAACACCGTCACCAAGCAGTATAAAGGAAGCACAACTCACAACACCAATGTGGCAAAACCTCCCTCAAGTCAACACCAGCAAAGCCTGAAAACCTTCCCGCTATCTGACTAAGAGTTGTTCAAACACATGTCAGGCTGTTCAAGGATTGACACACACCAACTTGTTCCAACCAGACCCTTCCTGGCATGAATTGGGATTGTAATGAGGTCATTTACTATTAACACGATATATATGAAAAGGTGAAAACTGTTTTGCTAGGTGAGAACTGTTTTGCTAAGTGGTTGAGAGGCTAGTTGTAAAATTAAAAAAATTAAAATACTGATGAAAATCTATGGCATTCTTCAGCACAAAGTTTACCAGCAAGATAATGTCAGTGATGTTTATGTTGTAATTAAAACCAGCAACAACCTGTGCTTTTCGTGACACACATCAACTGAACCATTTCTTGCGTCAATTTGAGCATGACAGTCCGGTTCTTTTTACTGGTGAGCCAATACAATAACACAATGGAGTTAGGGCATCACAATCACAATCACCCACACAAACAAATATCCCTGCTAAGAATTTTTTCCTGAACACGTGGCGTTTTAAACCTACGCTCAACTCTCAGACACAAGGTTACGCAATGACCTGATCTCAGTCGCCACAGCCTCCCGGGGTTGGCGTGAGGGAGGTTTAGCCCCAGTGGTACAGAGACACCCCCTAAGCACTCCGGACTGACCTCCTCATCGTCGTCAGTCAGGACAGTGACGGGCGGCTGCTCCACGGGCTGGTCCTTCAGTCTCTGGCTCATCTTGAATGCCGCCTGTCTCTTGGCCAGCTTCTTGCTCTTCCCGGTGCCTGTGAACGGAGGGACACTGTTTACCTGGACGTCAAAATGTACCCTGATACCCCTCCCTCGAGGGTATTATCTGCAGCCCTGGTTAATAAGTAGTGACCCAGTTTTTCCCTTACGTAGAGGTGAGGGTGGTGCAGGGGCTGTCAGGGCTGTTGTGGTAGTGTTTCATTGTTTTATTATTACTCTAGTCAGGCCTCACCTAGACTATGCAGTTCAGTTTTGGTCTCCATATTACAGGATGGATATAGTGTTGTTAGAAAAAGTGCAGAGAAGGATGACCAAAATGATACAAGGGATGCGTAACTTTAGTTATGAGAGGAGATTGAAGTTATTAAAATTACACTCACTCGAGAGACGCAGAGTAAGGGGCGATCTGATAGAAGTTTTTAAGTGGATAAAGGGATTTAATAAAGGAGAGGTAGGAAAAGTTCTTACGGCTTTTAACCAGGGTAGAACAAGAAGTAACGGATTCAAGCTGGAAAAGCGTAGATTTAGAAAGGAAATAGGGAAAAACTGGTTCACAAATAGGGTGGTGAATGAGTGGAATGGTCTCAGTAGACAGGTAGTTAGTGCGGAGTCATTAGGGAGCTTTAAAGGGGAGCTGGATAAGTTCATGGATGGGGATGAAAGGTGGATGTAGGTAGTGTTAGGTGACAGGAACTACCACGTGTAGGCCTCGCGGCCTCTTGTAGCTTCCTTATTTTCTTATGTTCTTATGTTCTTATGTACTCTATCAGAAGCAAAAAAACTGTTATCATAAAACTGACTTCAGATTCGTGTTCAGCAGGACTGAAAGCCGCTATGAAAAATTTTCAGCAGAATCTGAGGTGTGAAAAATTTCCCAAAAATCTGCAGGGTTTAATCTGCAGGGATTCCCCTTAGAATTTTCAGGGGAATTTTTTTTTCTTCAATGATTAAAAAACTATCCAATAATAAAGGTTAAGCAGGCAAAGACCTTTCTTTTACATTGAGAATTCATTTTAGAATGTAAGTAATTGAGAAAGTGACACTTTTTTGGATTTTCACAAAACATCAATTCTATAAATAAAATATAATAGATGAAGACAAATTGCTGTAGGAATTGTTACAGCCTATTGGTATATAATAGGAGTGAGTCTTATTGTAGTCATTTTAGTGTGGATGAAAAATGGATATTCTTATCAAGAGTGAATGGAAGCTATAATGTGGGCTGGATGTACCGGCAGGGTCTTGCAGAGTCATCTCCGGCAGGGGGCTTCCTCAACAGTGGGTGGCAAGGAGGATAACATTAAAGTAATAAGAAAATATCTTTACTCCTTCAATATATGTGACACCATGCAGAGTTCCCCTCTCTCTCTCTCTCTGTGTGTGTGTGTGTGTGGTGGGTGGGGGTGGGGGGTGGGTGGGTGGGTGGTGGGTGGGTGGTGGGGGGTGGGGGGTGTGGGGGGTGGGGTGTGTGTGTGTGTGTGTGGTGTGTGTGTGTGTGGTGTGTGTGCGCGTGTGTGTGGTGTGTGTGTGGGTGGGTGGGTGGGCGGGTGGTGGGTGGTGGGTGGTGGGTGTGGGTGGTGTCATTCACCAATGGTCTTGTCCATGCAAGCTGGCTCGCGATCGCCAGTTTCACCCTCCCGGTGCATGCTTGGAGCTCATTATTACCGATCTTAGGGTAATGCCAGGGCCTAACACTCCACACACAAACATCCCCTTGCTCAAGGGGGACAGTAACCGCCCGAATTTCTCAGGTGAAAAATCCCCAGGAACGAGCGGGGCTGGAGATCGAACGCCAGACCACAGAATGGCACGGGACACTCTAACCCACCGAGCAATTCAGCCCTTCAGTGTGTGTGTGTGTGTGTTCACAGAGGTAACACATGGGCTACATGCGTCACTTTGGGAATTCCTTGCTATTAGACAAGCCATGAAGCAAACCTTAACAATAACAAGTGAGAGGCATTGCCTGCACCCGCCCCATCCCACACACCACAGAGCCCTGACACTCACCAATCTCCCTGGTGTTGCCAATGGTGCAAGCAATGGAGAAGGTCCTCTCGTGGGGGAAGCCTTCCTCCGAGGTGAGTTCATAGGTGGGTGGAGGCCACCGCCGCGCCATGCACAGCTCCTGCACCGGGGACACGGATCATCAATCACTACACAAACACTATGACATAGCTAGATAAAGTCAATAAATTTGCATCAAAATCAACGCTGAAATACTGACAAGTGCAGAAAACACAACTTTTCCTACTTAATTCCATAATGGCATAACCTTTACAACACATTAGTCTCATCAATACATAATCTTGTAACATGATGGTTAAGTAACCCACCTGCAGGGAACCCACTGGGTTTCCTGGGATACCATCATCATAGGGCGAAACTATCTGCGTGGATCTGAAAAACAACATAACACAACAGTTACACTTAGAACCAAATGATGAGTTCAGTAAAATTAACTTATAAACCACTATTGATGAATGCAATGGTGTGGTGGGGCGGTAAGGGGGGGAGGGGGTGTTGACTGACTGACCACCAGACCCCCACCCCTCCTTCTCCCCTCAGTCATGTCTACAACTACAAGTCCTGGTCCCTCACCCCCCCCCCTCCCCCTCCCCTGGACAGCCTCGCCCCACACCACCCCAGCAGCTGCAGGACTCACAGTTCAGGAGCAGCCCCAGGGGCCCCGCCAGACGAGGGTCCCCCAGCCCCGGCCCCGCCCCCTTGGATAATAATGTCCAGCACAGCCTTGGCCGCCGCATGCTTGGCCTTCTTCTTGCTCTGGCCGGAACCATTGGCTGAAACATAACACACAAATGATAATAATAATAATAACAACTTTATTCTCACCCGAAGGCATACAAGAAAACAACATAATATATAGACGAGGGAATGAACTTAAGTACTAAAGCAAATAATTGATACTAGCTATAGACCTCAATAATAATAATAATAATTTTAATATCACCCAGAGATAAGATTAATCAACCCATAAAAGTGTCCTAAAATGTTATCCTAAGCAATAATACGTAACAAATATTCAGTAGAGGCGCCACCCACTCACGGACATGATTCAAGGACACGTCACTTCCTAGTTCCTACTCTATATATCCCCCAATACTTCCATTACCCCTGTACTGAAGTCATTACCAACACAGACTCCACCACCCATTACCTCCAGATTGGTGTTCATGCCCTCAATACTGTCTCTTGAACTCTTGGCAACACACAAGACACACTCACCCAGCCACACACACTAAGAGGCTGAACCACACCCTCAACATACTAGCAGGACACACGCACCCCACACACTAGGGACCTGACACCCTCAACACACCTTCTGCAAGACACACGCACTCTACACAACCTCAACACACGCACACACACACAAACACATCTAACCCCACACTAGGGACCTGACACCCTCAAAACACCTCCTGCAAGACACACACACTCCACACACCCTCATCTAACCCTCCCTCAACACACCTGCAGGACACACGCACCCCACACCCACCTGCAAACTCTCCCACTGTCACCCTGTACACGAAGGTTGGCTCGTGCACGGCTCCCTCTATCTGCAGCAGGTCATACTTAGGGGAGATGCCTCGCCTCATGCACAGCTCTTGCAGGAGGGACACGGGGGTCTTGGAGGGCAAGGCTCCGGGGATACCCTGAAGGAGATGGAGAGTGGAGTTAATACGGCGCTGGTGTTGGGAAGGAATGGTATTGACACGTCTCCATTTAGTGGTTTACCGTGTATAAGTTAATGATAGGCGAGTTAGTGTTGGGGAAATGAGTTTGCGGAAGGCGTTGTTAAGGGGACGGAGCCTCTTATCACATTCTATAATTTATAGGCGCCAAATATCAGTGTTATGGTATGTACATGGAGGAAAGGGACATAAAAGGTTCCGGTTATGCAAATCAAAGATGTATAAAAGAAATGAAATACTCCCTAGATTACACACAGTGCCATTTTCATCCACCTCATCCATGCAGAGTCCCCCTGTCAGCGAGGCATCCGCACCCACCTCGATGGCACCCGAGTCAACGTTGGGGGGCGGCTGGTGGTACATGGTGGTGCGTGGGAGGCTGGGTGGGAGGTGATGATGATGGAGCTGTGCCCTGCGTTGTGGGTACAATGGCGCGTGTCACCGTGGTAGGGCCTCACAAGAGGGGGGGGAACATGCTACACTTCACTCTCCAGTCCACAAACCCTGAGGACAAACACAACACTTCATTAAGGAAGGAAGGATAGAAGGGAAAGGATGTCACACTTCCTTCGTTACCTCCCAGAGCTTCTCACTCAGTGGGAATGTCAGCTGGTATATACTTTTTGTCATTCTTTAAATCTATAGATAGCTCTGATAATGATTTTTGTACTCAGCCTGCATTATTCGTTATTACCTCATTAAATCTAGTGTATTGATAACTGGTTGCTGTGGTTTTAGTTATACAGTACATCTTTTAACACAAGTTGTAGTTGGCAACTATTCCCAAAGCCATAACCAGTAGCCCAACACAGCTTTGTGAGAGTGGTTGACCAGTTGTGACTTGTGAGCAAGCACGTACTGCTACTGCCTAAACTACTTATGCACCTCACCATCATGTCTGCAGCTGCCAGAAAGACTCAATATGGGTTTCCTCAGAGAATTTTAAAGGGAAGGTAAAAGAAACCTAACGTAACCTAACTCAACCAAATTATTCCAAAATATTGAAAATATTGCCGCACCTGTATCAAACGTTTCCTCCCAGAATCACCTACATCACTCATAACCTCAACTCACAGACTACTATCCACTAAGTTTTGTTTGTATACGCGACGCAGACTTTAGGTAATAATTGCCCTTTTTTTCCACTTTCACATATCAATTTAAATACCTATAAGACTTTGGTCAAAATAATTTTTGGTAAATACCATCTATTGACACCGCAAATAAATGCTCAACATTGTAAAGAAAATACATAGTATAGACAATCATAAAGGGCAGTTTTGGGTGTAATCGCCCAGGGCTTCCTAGTGTTTCAAAGCGTTGGTCACGTTCCCGAATGCCCAACCGCTCGTTAGTTCTCTTCAGCCAATAGTGATGCGCCCCGTACAGTGTAGTTGTACGTTGAAGGTGAGTGTCAGCCAGGTGGATCAGTGTAAGCATGGATTGACCTTGTACTGGATGTGCCCTTAACAGAACTTGGATTAATCAAAAGTGCTTATCAAGATGATGAAGTATCTATGAACATATTTTGTGATCAGTGTGCTGCCGTGTCACATAGTAATATGTGAAAAGTGTGGTCGTGAGTGTGTGTATCCACAAGACTGAAAACAGTGGCGGTGCACAGGGTCATACGCACGCATACCCTAAACCAGGAAATGTTGTCTTTGCAATTTCTGCAAAAGTGACTATAAAGGCACCTTCATGGAAAGAACCCAATTAAAACCATGGCAGGTGTTGTGCTTCATAAATGTATGGCTTCGTAAGCTATTCTCGCACGGCCAAGCTCCGGGTAATCTAGAATATCACGACAGACTGCTGTTCATTGGCGAAGCTTCTGCAGTGAAGTGACTGAATTTTGGTTTCACAATCAGCAACCCATTGGTGGAGTTAACAAGACGGTTGAAATAGACGAGACCTTGATTGTGAAGCGCAAATATGATTGTGGTAGAGTCATTTTGGTGCAATAGAGCGCGAATCCAAAAAGAAAGTGTTTTGTGGAGCCATTGGGTATAAGACGCGACTCTGCTACGCTCGTCCCAATAATAAAATAACACGTTCTACCTGGGTCAGTAGTTATAAATAACAGCTGGAAAGCATATCAGACTTTATCAACTCAAGGCCATACACACAGTGATTAATCATTCAGAAAACTTTGTTGACCCAAATGACTCTGAGGTTCATATGCAAAACATTGAACGCCTCTGGAGAGACATTAAAGAGTGGGTGCTGCGGCCAGGCATTGGAACCACCTTCCTGCGTCATTTTGGCGTCAGTAAGGTAAGTAATAGAGTAAGAAATGTCCAGCATTTAGTTATTCTATTCACCGACGGAGGGTTGTTGAAATGCGCAGTTTCAGCATCGGTAACCAAAAAATCGTCGACAGCATTTTTAGTGGAGGGAGAGGGGGACTACTAAAACTATAGTAGCAGTCCCCCATAGATCCCTACTCTTCCCTAAACAAGTGTGGCGACCTGGGGAATTTAGTTTATGGGTGGTGGCCAAATAATGCATCGGAAGCACGTATTTTTGGAATTATATCGGGAAGTAAAACTTCCCTAGGTGCCTGGGTTTTTCCTGAAGTTTAGGAATATTACCCTAGGTGTAGGGAATAGATAGTCTTCTACATAACTCCAAAATTACGTGTTTCAGAAGCATTATTTGTTCCCCACCCGAAAACCCCAATTCCCACAGGTCCCCAAGCTTGTTTGGGGGAAGGGTGACAGTATGGGCAAACACTAGAAATTTACCGAAATTCCCATGAATTTTAGTTAAATTTACTTACATTTTGAAAACCCCATATTTCAGTTATTTTTAATTCTCCTACCCAAAAAACCCACTTTCCCACCATGTCCCCAATTTGTTGGGCATAGGGAGAGACTAAAACAAGTTAGGGAGTAAAGCATTAATTAAACTGCAGTTTTGCCCTAACCCCTACAATAGCCGTCGGAAATGAAACATAGGTATATGTGCAGTTCAAACCCAGAGCTGGGCAGTATTTAAATACATATTTTTAAATACATGTGTATTTAAAACTGTATTTATAAATACATTCATTTTCACGTATTTAAATACTTTAATGAGTATTTAATACATTGTATTTAAATACTCAAAAAAAAAAAAAAAACTCGGTTAATTACTCAATAATCACAATTACTCAAGTTCATTAATCAATTTTTTAAATATACAATAGGAAAGTATCCTTTATCAAGCATTTTATATTGTTAATCATGAATTACTGAATACATGTTAAAATTTGTGTATTTAAAATTTATTTATAAATATATTTAAATACAATAGATGTATTTAGATACATTCGTAAAATGTATTTAGTATTTGGTATTTAAATACATTTCTCCCATGTATTTAGCATTTAAATACATTCAATGTATTTAGTCCCCAGCTCTGTTCAAAGCAATACACGATCGGTGGTTTTAAGTATCCTGAACGTTTCGTTCTCATCATCATAAGTATTTCTAACCCCTACAACAGCCGGCGGAAATTAATATTAACACAAGGGGGTCTAAGGGGGACGAAACCCCCCGTGAGGTTGAGTTACGTAATCAATGCCCAGGTTAGGTTAGTGTTCTAGCGGGGGGGGGGGGGGGGGCTGGGGGGTGTCAGGAGAGTATTGTTCAATAGAGGGTATTGTATTAAACTGCAGTTTTACCTTCCGGTTTAACGAGTTTACCAGCACAAGTCGCGCCGCGGGGCTTCGTGGGACGCCCCCCCCCCCCCCCATCCCGGCCCGGCCCGGCCTGGACCAACACAAATACAAGTCACACTGAACCCTATCACGCGCCACGATGCCAACTCATGAGGCGCGCCACAACCATTGTTATGTTAGTGTTTGCGCGTGGCATGAACCAGCAGGTCTACGGCACGCCCCACACGCCCGCCCCCGCACCGGTACCCACGCCCACCCACCCACCCTGGCAGGACACAGGCTACAGCAAGGGACAGGAAGGCAGGGGTGACACGTTGCTAAGCTAGCCCACTACCGCAGCAGGGGAAGGGACAGGGGCGGCAGGGACAGGGGAAGGCAGGGAGGGCGGCCGGCGAGCACAGCTGATGAGGACAAGACATTGATCCACGTTGTTATTGCATTTCCTCATTTATTACTCAATCTACATCCCTTCCGCCCTTCCCGCTCCTATAGGATGAAGGTCTGAGGGTTAGTGCAATGGCAGGCACACACGGGAGTCAGGAATGCGGTGTGTGAGGGAAGTAATTACCTAATATTCGGGAAGGTGTTGAAGTTCTCCGCCACCCGCTTGTGTGTTCCTGCCTCAGTGCGCAGGTTGAGGCGCAGTTCCCCGCCAGGCAGCTCCTTTTCCCGCCACAACCATCACCTCCCTCACTCATTTACCTATCAAAATAAAAGGAAATGAATATAAAGATGTAAATCAAAAGAGAAAAGCCGTCTATAAACTGCATGACTATTAAATATATGCGCAGTAAGAAGTAATATAAAGGAAAGAGAGTTGAGGTTCCTTGCACGTGACGTCACAGCACTTGCCGCGCAGACGACAGACGGGGGCGGCGGGAGATGCGAGCGTGGAGGACCAACAAACTCCACTATAGTATAATATATAGTATGGGGGTACTACGAAGGATAGATACGTAGTACCCCCAGAGACCTTCACAGAGAGGTGTCACTCGGGCCGCGCCATTTTGGATTTTGAACAGGTGGCGCCGCTATGCGGATGGTGCAATCCGTCAAAAGTGTCACAATGCTTATATCATTACTGTGCACGGTATTGTGCCTTTTCAATACCCTAAGACGCAAATATATGTAGTATTACGTTAAAAGAATGAACTGAAGTGGTTACAGGGTTCCCAGACTTGGGAGTTTCCCCTAAATTTGGGGGGGGTCAAAAGTGTCAAAATCCTTATATCATTACTGTGCACGGTGTTGTGCCTTTTCAACAATGGTGGGCGCGCTCCGGTGCGCGCGGTGGTGCGGCTGCGCTCTGCGCACCAACACAGCCGGCCCGATGCGCTCCGCGCTCTGGGGGGAGATGCTGAGAAGTGCCATAGAGATAAGGCGAAAAGAGCGCTTTACCGGTCTTCAGGCGCTTTTGTAACAGGCCCGGCTAAGGCACCGGCTCAAGGCTATGTACAGTCGAGATTTCAGGCGCTTTTGCCCTGCCATACACCTCTAAAGCCCAATGCGTGGGTGTGGTCCGAGAATCCTACTAGCCAATCACGCTGCCTGTCTGAGCGCTGTTTAGGCAGCTTCGACCAATCACAAGGCTTGAACACTTCAACACCAAAACAAGAATTTTAGTCCCTCCCTCCCTCACCTCTGCAATAAGGCAACGCTCGCCCCCGCGACCCGCCGAAAACTGTTTGTTACAAGTATGACATTCATCACAGGTTTTGACCACTTATATATTTTTGCATTGGGACGTGCCACATACCATGATAAGCGAAAAACTATGGTGATTCCGAGACTGTGAGTGAAAATTTAATGCAAGCAAAAGTACAGGAGTAAGGAAGAGTTGAATAAAAAAAGGTGAAAGCAAAAAAATGTTTATACACGATCTCATTTTGCTCTCATTATCTTATTATAGGTATAGTTTACTGTAATTTTTATACAGTCATGATATGCACTAATGTCTCGTTAAGATGATGGTATGTTCAGTTGTCCTAAATATCATCTGGTAATATGATAATACCGTATAATAGTACAACATTTTAGTGCGGGCGGAGCACCCTTGGTGACACTTGTCTAGTCGCTTCGCCCTCCGCCCGCCCACCCAACCAACACACAACACAACATTTTTATCGCCAGCATATAAGCTTATAAAAACACCCTATAGTGCCGCGTTTAGTCTTTCACGATCAATTCATACACACCTTGCAACACTATTATTACGTAAACACCAATTGTTACGATGTAAGAACTGAAACAAGGCTATATTTGCCTTATAAACAGAAGATGAATGTCTGTCAAAGGCCAACAGTAGCTCACTAAGTCAGGGTCTGACCATGCCTTAGTTTCAGCGCCTTTAGCGGTGCCACTAAGGCAGCAATCTCGACTGAGCATAGCGGTGGGAGGGCGTTTCGCCTTACCACAGGCGCCCTAGTGGATAGGGCGCCCTAGCTCGCTCTCAGCATCTGGCCCCTGCGCTCTGTTTTTTCAGCCGGCCCGGTGCGCTCCGCCTGCTCTCAGCGCTCCCAATAAATAGCTATATAATAAAAAAAAACAGCTTCTAGAAGTTATTTACCTTATATATTATGAAAAAATTGTACTGTCAAGCCAAAAAATCACTGTCTAACAAAAAATCACAAGTTAAAGTAGTCTGTGGTCACTCCTTCAGTCCTCCTCCTGCTCCATCTCCTGGTCCTCCTCCTCCTTGAACCCCAGCAGCTCCATGTTGCCACGCATGAAAACCAACTCTTCAAAGTTGCTGGCTGTCAGGCTGGACCTCTTGGCCCTCAGGATGTCCCCTGCAGAGCTGAACATCCTCTCCACAGCTGCAGAGCTAGGGAAGGGGGTGTTGTACTTGATAAAAAGTTTCACCCACGCCTCCATGTGGTAGCTGGGGAAGAGGTCCTTCTTGATGGGGGTCTCGCTGTGGGCCTGCTGCTAGCCGTCCAAGGTCTTGGTTAGTTCCTCATGCAGATCCTCCTGCCTCCTGACCACTGAAGTGTCATCCAGGAGGAGGTCAAAATAGTCCTTCTCCTCCTGCATCACGGGCTCGAGGCTGACGCCGGCCTCCTCCTCCTCCTCCCTAATGAGAGAGAACTGGAACCCAAAATGCCAGGGGTCGCTGGCAGTTTTAACTCACTTTTTTGATAATAAGTTGGTCTACTGGAAAACAAAATATGGGCTTATTCCACTGCACTTAAAACACAAAAGTATAATATTAAGAACGATTTTCTTCTATATGTATATTGTATAGAAGCCTGATTCTGTAAAACATTGTAGCCTATATAACCAAATAACCAAGATGGTTATAGTTGAGGAGGCGAGGTAAATGCTACTCTATGATATTATATAGTCAATAACGTATGTTTAGAAGTTATCTATACCTAGGCAGTCATATTTTCCTGTTATTATTGTGTATCAATCAGATAGAAAGCCTGGAAGTGCAATGAGTCGACGCGTGAAGTGGCAATGTTTTGATTCAATCTCCCCGCCCACCACTCCCCGCCGCGGCGTGTCGCCTCCACAATGGGGAGTTTTCAAAGCTAAGCCGCCAGGGGGGAGATGCTGAGAAGTGCCATAGAGGTAAGGCGAAAAGAGCGCCTTACCCGTCTTCAGGCGCTTTTGTAACGGCCCGGCTAAGGCACAGACTAAAGCCCATGTACAGTCGAAAGTTCAGGCGCTTTTGCACTGCCTTACACCTCCAAAGCCTATGGCGTGGGCGTGGTCCGAGAATCCTACTAGCCAATCACGTTGCCTATCTGAGCGCTGCTTAGGCAGCTTCGACCAATCACAAGGCTTGAACACGTCTCTGCTGAAGCAAGGAATGTTGTCCCTCCCTCCCTAACCAAGCACTTATGGCAAGGATACACCGCTCTCCCCCGCCAAAAGCTGTTTCATCACAAGTTTGACGTTCATCGCAGGTTTTGACCACTTATATATTTTTGCATTGGGACGTGCCATACACCATGATAATCGTTAAGGTGTGCCGATTCCGGGACAGTGAGTGAAAATTTAATGCAAGCAACATTCCAGGAATAAGGAGAAGATGAATAAAAAAAGGTGAAAAAAAAGTTTATACACGATTTCATTTTGCTCTCATTATCTTATTATAGGTATAGTTTACTGCAAGTTTTATGCATTCATGATATGCACTAATGTCTCGTGAAGATGATGGTATGTTCAGCTGTCCTAAATATCATCTGGTAGTATGATAATACCGTGTAATAGTTCAACATTTTAGTGCGGGCGGAGCACCTGCCGCCCGCCGCTCGCCGCCCGCCCCTAACCAACACACAACACAACATTTCTTATCACCAGCATATAACACCCTATAATGCCGCATTAGTCTTGCACGATCAATTCATACATACCTTGCAACACTATTAATACGTAAACACCAATTGTTACGTTGTAGGAACTGAAACAAGGCTGTATTTGCTTTATAAACAGAAGATGAATGTCTGTCAAAGGCCCTCAGCAGCTCACTAAGTCAGGGTCTGACCATGCCTTAGTTTTCAGCGCCTTTAGCGGTGCCACTAAGGCAGCAATCTCGACTGAGCATAGCGGTGGGAGGGCGTTTCGCCTTACCACAGGCGCCCTAGTGGATAGGGCGCCCTAGCTCACTCTCAGCATCTGGCCCCAGATGTCCCTCGCGCATCTCACATCCTCAGCACTTTCAGGCTGAATGATCTATCATTTACCGTAAATTCCCTGTACTTCTTTGGGACATATCAGAATTACCCTTCAATACAACAACTGAAACAGTTCTTAATAAAAAATGTAGTTTATCATTTTATTTGTCTGCACTTGGTGAAAATATTGGCAAAACAATTGAATATTTGAAAACTCAATCTTTAAAAATCGTCTTTTCATAAAAAAAACGCAAGTTCAAGCAGAATGAGGCTTCAGGAAATATCTACTTGTATGTAAGCATTCACTGAGTACCTGTTTTGGGTGTGTCTGTCTGTCTTGCGACGAACATTTAACCAAAACAGAGTGTGGCGTTCAGCATCTCCACAGAAACCATCCCGCCGGCAGGATCTGTTATCATCCACTTTCCTGTAGACACCACACGGGTAGGAACTCAGCACAGCGCCCCCGCACTTACCTCACAGCTCATATCTCTGATACTCCTAACTCCTCAATACCAGAAACTGTCATCCTAACTATTATCACCCGCTTATCTCATCACACTCTCTATCCTCTACTGGAATATTCGTGGCATCCGCTCCCACATACCGTTTCCCACATAAAGGAGACTTTCGTCTTTCGAGACGGAAATAGTAAACAAACGCTCTCAACTGTCTTCCATCCCGGACTGTTCGTTGAGGTGCCAAGCACTTAAATTACTTCTTTGTTAAATGTTCGTCGCAAGAGAGACATATACACCCAAAACAGGTACTCAGTGAATGCTTACATAAAAGTAGATATTTCCTGAAGCCTCATTCTGCTTGAACTTGTGTTTTTTTATGAAAAGACGATTTTTAAAGATTGAGTTTTCAAATATTCAATTGTTTTGCCAATATTTTCACCAAGTGCAGACAAATAAAATGATAAACTACATTTTTTATTAAGAACTGTTTCAGTTGTTGTATTGAAGGGTAATTCTGATGTCCCAAAGAAGTACAGAGAATTTACGGTAAATGATAGATCATTCAGCCTGAAAGTGCTGAGGATGTGAGAGCCTGAGAGACAGGCTTGAGCGTGAGCTTATTAGAAAACTCCCCATTATAACCTACATTGTCGCAGCAACAAGCCGATTTCGGCATTCTTTATTCTTCGTTTTTCCAAGGCATTGCTTATTGTATTTTGACAAGCGTTTGCCAGACGCAGCAGTACTGTCTTAGAAAACAGTGTGAACATCGCCCAAATTTTACATGCCACAATATACATGTAAAATATATATTAAGCTTTGCTACTCGAGGCAAGTAATTTGCATTAAATTGCTATTATAGAACGTTCCATCGTAATGCATGTCATCCATATAATTAGTAGAACAACAGAAGAACTATATTTTTTGGTATTCAGATGCGGTGCATCAATGTTTATCGCGAAATTAATTTATGAAAAATATTAGTCGCAGAGCCAAAACACAGTAGACCAACCTTTGAGTTAAAACTGCCAGCGACCACTGGCATTTCTCGAGTTTCAAATCATTGGAATTCCGCCGGGTAATTCCGCCGAGCTGGGAAACTAGTCGAGAGCACGTATCCGGCCCCAGGTTGGCAACGCTTTGCCGGCCTGGGTGGGCATTTTCGAAGGGGCTCTAAACTACACCCTCTTAGTGTCCTAAGACCGACTTAGTTATACCGGGCCAAGAAGATTACTAAGAAAGCATTTTCAGGCGTCATCTTAGCCTCGTGTAAGGGGACAGGCTGCCACTCGACACGACCTGCAACTGCTGAAGGATTTGACGACCTACATGGACGTCAACCGGGACGTGGGCAAGGAAGCTCTGACCAAGCTGCAAGGGCACCTGTGGTACCTCTCGGAGGAGCTTGTCGCTCTGGCGCTCTTTGACCCCCTGGTCACGGTGGAGGAGAAGAGGCAAATCCTCACCTCACTTCACACCACGGTGGGAGATGAATCTCCAGCGAAGCGCCCAAAGCTGCCCAGCCAAGCCGTCTCTGGACTCCAACTGCAAGACATGGCATCAACCAACACGCGACGGTTCTTCCAGAAGCTGCGCCTGGAAGACGGCTTCCTCGACTGCAATTTCGAGCAACTGCAATTTCTCCTCCAAGTTGTCTCTCGTCATCGCGCGGAGTTCCCGGACTCCAGAAAGAAGACCGTGGCTGCTGGTGTGGCGGCCCACCAGGAGCAGGAGCACTAAGTCGGACGGGCCTGGGAGCCTTGTGAGTAGTCTGTTAGAGTCTTCTAAAGAGACTCAGATTGTGTTCATGGAACAAAAATTATACTTCCATGTTGTGTTAAAATATACTGCAGTTACACTTGATTTATGTTGGGCTACAGCCGCTACAAACTGTGTATTTGAGGTAGAAAGACATTTTGCTTAAGATTTGTGAAGTTCGAAAAGGGTCAAATTTTCGGGTTTCTTTTTTCACTGATATTAACTGCGGATTGTGGTCATTTAACTGTGTCATGAGGTAACCATTTATAAAACACTGTATGTTGTGTGTTATAAGCTAACATTTTGGGAATGAATGGCACAATTATTTTTTTTCAAGGATTGTTGTTTTTGATCCTCAGAGTGAAACTTCAAGGTCGATGAGGGAGGGGTAATTGATGTCCGATTGAGAAAAAAATTAACCAGGAGAGTTTTGTCGACTATTCCAATGAATTTCGGGGGTTGGAGCTTAGACTTTCAGAGTTTCAAATTTAAGGACCACCTTAGTGTGGCGCCATCACACCGCCACCGGCACCTTTGTCCTTGCCTCACATACATACAAGGTAAAGAAAGACTCTTTCTTTACCTTGCATACATATACATGTAGTTGACGCGAACGGCGTCACCACGACGAGTCAGTGTTGCCAGACCGACCAGTCAACATTTCCCTGTATGGAAGTCAAAATTTCCCTTTTTGTATATATATATATATATATATATATATATATATATATACATATATATATATATATATATATATATATATATATATATATATATATATATATATATATATATATATATATATATATATATATATATATACACACACAAAAGAAACATCATTAGTTTTTTTACCTGAATGATTTACTGCTTGGCCTTGTCTGGTCCTTTCGTGCTCTTGCGGCTATTACACGGGCACTATTATGCTCAGTGAGCAGATTTCACTGAGCAGTTTTGAGGATTTTGCTCAACCAAAGCCTGTTTGATTGAGCAAAGAGGGAACTACTTTGAAGCTATTTTTGCTCGTCATTTCAGTGAGCAAAAACGTTTTCTGTTATAAAGGGCCGAAATTAGTGGATGACTATATTATTTATTGCAAGATCTTTTTCTTCTAAAACTCTCAAAAAGACATCTACAAGCCCGCTGACTGGACAGACGAGATGGAAAGCTTACTGATTGACTTAGTTCAGGCACATCCTACAATATGGAACATATATAGCCCTTTATTTGTTAAAAAAAACATTAAAAAAGAAAACATACACCCTCAATACCTAAGAAGCCTGACCTTCCAAGTCATTTATTTACGGTGATACACAGGCGACAGGTGTGTTGCGAGGCCGTACAGGTGTGTAGTGACAGGTGTGGTGTATATGGTAAAGCGAGAGAGGCTAAGAGTGCAGTGTTAGCACCCGAGTGTGTGTGTCTGACCTAAAGAGCGAACGCGTAGTTCTCGTCCACTATAACGGCGTCAGCCCCGTACCGCCACGGCCACGGATACGGCGCGGGCCACAGTGGTCCATAGAAGCTACTCTCGGGGATTACAGGAAGTTTAAATGAATCAAAAACCTTTGGCCTAATCAAAAAACCTTTCTTAATTAGGTATATTGAATTGAAAGTAGTTAGTTTCGGACACTGATTTTGAGTATTTTCGTACATACCTGGTGTCATTTCGTAACTTTAGTAGTCAAGTTCAACTCTGCGCTGAGTGTACGAAACGACTATGGTTTCATATAGACTACGAAACAACTTTTGGTAATAATGGACGAGAGTTTCGCGGTCGTTTTCAGAGACACCAACTATTTTTTCTTGGCCTACAATAGGTGCTTGTTCTAATGGAGATAGTTTTATTTTGCGCAACCCCCCCCCCCTCAAAAAAAAAAAAAAATATTATAATAATAATGAAACCTAACCCAACCTTATAGGTTTTAATGAAACCTAACCTAACCTTAAAGGTTTTAATTAAACCTAACCTAACCTTAAAGGTTTTAATGAAACCTAACCTAACCTTAAAGGTTTTAATGAAACCTAACCTAACCTTATAGGTTTTAATGAAACCTAACCTAACCTTAAAGGTTTTAATGAAACCTAACTTAACCTTATAGGTTTTAATGAAACTTAACCTAACCTTAAAGGTTTTAATGAAACCTAACCTTAAAGGTTTTAATGAAACCTAACCTAACCTTAAAGGTTTTAATGAAACCTAATCTAACCTTATAGGTTTTAATTAAACCTAACCTAACCTTATAGGTTTTAATGAAACCTAACCTAACCTTATAGGTTTTAATTAAACCTAACCTAACCTTAAAGGTTTTAATTAAACCTAACCTATTCTTAAAGGTTTTAATTAAACCTAACCTAACCTTAAAGGTTTTAATTAAACCTAACCTAACCTTAAAGGTTTTAATTAAACCTAACCTAACCTTAAAGGTTTTAATTAAACCTAACCTAACCTTAAAGGTTTTAATTAAACCTAACCTAACTTTAACCACAAAGTATACTTTTTTTTTTTTTTTTCCCTTTTTTTTTTTTTTTTTTTTTTTTTTTTTTGCGCAAAATTAAAGCTATCTCCATTACAACAAACCCCCCGTTTTTTAGGAAGCGCTATGATAATTTGTATCTAACCGCACTCGGTCTGTATGTTTTTTGCTCATCAAAAACAGATCCCGTGTAATTTAAGGCGCATTACACGGGCACTTTTTGCTCAATGAGCAGTTTTTCACTGAGCAGATTTCACTGACTGCTCAACGAAACTATTAACGGTGATCGGGTTTTTTGATGAGCAAAATGCATCCAGACCGAGTCGGTTAGATTACAAATGATCATAGCGCTTCCTAAAGCCCCGTCCACATCCCCATCCCCACCGTCGGCGCTTGCCGTCGAAAGTGTTCGTCACTCAAAAGTGGCATTTTGGGGACACGATGCCGACGAGAAAAATTAACCGTCGGCGTGCCCCCCAAACCTTTTCAGCAGGTTTAAATTGGACGGGCATCCCCGCCCCTCACGGGTAGCGCCAAAAACAATGTTTCAAGTTATCGGCGTTTTACTATCTAGAATGTTTTATTGCTATTACCAATACCATAAAACCCAAGTAATCAGCTGATTCGATATTAATCAAAAATTAAAGGGAAAAAATATTGAGAAATTTGCAGCGATTTGAAGACAAAAAATGAGGAAAAATGTTTATACTTAAAACACTGGATCGGCGTTCCCCGTCGGCAGCCCCGAGGCAAGCCCCGACGGGGTGAGTGGTAGTGTGGAGGGGTAATAAGCGGTGCTTGTTGTAATGGAGATAGCTTTTTTGCGCAAAAAAAAAAAAAAAAAAAAAAAAAAAAAAAGTATACTTTGTGGTTAAAAGTTGGTTGGTTTTTTAAAACCCTATAAGGTTATTTGGTTTTCTTTTAAAACCCCTTAAAAAGTTAGGTTGGTTTCTTAAAAACTTTAAGGTTGGTAAGTTTCATTAAAACAAGGTTAGGCAGGTTTCATTATTATTAAAATTTTTTTTTTTTTGGGGGGGGGGGGGGGGGGGGGGGGGGGGGGGGGGGTTGCGCAAAAAAAAACTCCTTAGAAAAGCCCTTTTGGGGCCAAAAGAAAAAAAAAGACGTAGTTATATGAAACCCCATAGTCGTTTGTACACTCAGGCAGATTAAAATTGCTACTAGAGTTCGAAAGCACCGGGTATGTACGAAAATACTAAAAAATCATTTACGAAACTAATATTTAAATTTCAAATACCTAATTAAGAAATTTTTTTTGATTAGGCCAAAGGCTTTTGTTCTTTTAAATTTCCTGTAATCCCCTGAGTGTTTATGGACCATGTGGCCCGCCCCTACCCGGGGCCCGTGGGGGGTACGGGGTGCGCCTTTATATGGACGAAAAATACGCTTTCGCTCTTTAGGTCAGACACACACACTGGGGGTGCTAAAAATGACTCTTAGCCTCTCTGTTTTTAAACCATAACACACCCCTGCCTACACAACCTGTACGGCCCCCGCAACACACCTGTCCCCGGGTTTTCACCGAAAAAATGATTGGAAGGTCAGGCTTAGGATTGAGGGTAGTTTTTTTTTTAAGTTTTCTGAACAAAAAAAGGGCTTATATGTTTTTTTGTAGGATGTGCTGAACTAAGTCAATCAGTAAGCTTTCCATCTCGTCTGTCCAGCAGCGGGGCATGTTGATGTCTTTTTGATTTTAGAAAAAAAAAGATCTTGAAATAAATAATATAGTCACCCAAATTTGGGTCCTTTATAACAGAAAACTTTTTTGCCACTAAAAATGACGAGCAAAAATAGCTTCGAAGTAGTTTGTTTTGTCAACCAAATAGGCTTTCATCGAGCAAAATCCTCAAAAATGCTCAGTGAAACTGCTCACTGAGAGAATAGTGCCGTTAACAGCCGCTTTAAAGGCGCTTTACACGGGCACTTTTTTGCTCCCCTGAGCAATTTTACTGAGCGATTCACTGAGCTGCTCAACGAAAAATATTACACGGGATCTGTGTTTTGATGAGAAAATGCATAAAGACCTGAGTGCGGTTTTTATAAAATTATCATAGGTTCCCAATAAGCGGTGTTTTTGTAATGGAGATAGCTTTTTTTTTGGCGAAAAAAAAAAAAAAAAAAAAAGAAAAAATGAAAAAAAAAAAAAAAAAAATATACTTTGTGGTTAAAGTTAGGTTAGGTTTAATTAAAAAAACCCTTTTAAAGGTTAGGTAGGTTTAATTTAAAACCTTTTAAAGGTTAGGTTGGTTTTTAAATTTAAAACCTTTTAAAGGGTTAGGTGGTTTAATTAAAACCTTTAAGGTTAGGTTAGGTTTAATTTAAAACCTATAAAGGTTGGTTTGGGTTTTATTAAAACCTTTAAGGTTAGGTTAGGTTTAATAAAACCTATAAGGTTAGATTAGGTTTCATTAAAACCTTTTAAAGGGAGGTTAGGTTTTATTTAAAACCTTTAAGGTTAGGTTAGGTTTTATTTAAAACCTTTAAGGTTAGGTTTTAAATTTTATTAAAAACCTATAAGGTTAGGTTAGGGGTTTTATTTTAAACCCCTTAAGGTTAGGTTAGGTTTCTTAAAACCTATAAAGGCGCATTTCACGGGCATTTTTTTCTCAGTGAGCAGCTGCTATGGAATTTCACTGAGGCTCAACGAAAAAAAACACGGGTCTGTGTTTTGATGAGCAAAATGCATACGACTGAGTGCGGTTTTTGATACAAATTATCATAGGCTTCAAATAAGCGGGTTTGTTTAATGGGGGAAGCTTTATTTTTCGAGAAAAAAAAAAAAAAAAAAAAAAAAAAGTATATTTGGTTAAAGTTAGGTTAGGTTTATTACAAACCCTTTTAAGGTTAGGTTTTGGGTTTTAAATTAAAACCTTTTAAAGGTTTGGTTTGGTTTAATTAAAAAACCCTTTTAAGGGGAGGTTAGGTTTAATTAAAACCTTTAAAGGTTAGGTTAGGTTTAAATTTAAAAAACCCTTTAAAGGTTAGGTTTAGGTTTAATTAAAACCCCTTTAAAGGTTTTGGTTAGGTTTATTAAAAAACCCATAAGGTTAGGTTAGGTTTCATTAAAACCTTTAAGGTTTTGGTTTGGTTAATTAAAAACCCATAAGGTTTGGTTAGGGTTTTATTAAAACCTATAAGGTTAGGTTTTTAGGTTTCATTTTTATTTTAATTTTTTTTTTTTTTGGGGGGGGTGTTGGCCAAAAAAAAAACTATTCCATTAGAACAAGCACTATTGTAGGCCAAAAAAAAATAGTTTGGTGTCTCGAAAACGACCGCGAAATTTGTCATTATTACCAAAAAAATTTTTTCGTAGTCTATATGAAAAAACCCTAGTCGGTTTGTACACTCAGCGTTTGGTTGAACTTGGGGCTATAGAGTTACGAAATAACACAGGGGATGTACGAAAAAAACTCAAAATCAGTGTACGAAACAATACTTCAAATTTAATATACCTAATTAAAAAAGATTTTTTTGATTAGGCAAAAGGTTTTTTTATTCATTTAAACTTCCGTAATCCCGAGGGGTAGTTCTATGGACCACTGTGGGCTCGCGCCGTACCCGGCCGCGGCGGTACGGGGCTGGCGCCGTTAATGGACCCAGAACTACGCGTTGCTCTTTAGGAGGACACACACCGGGGGCAAAACCCACTCTTTGCCTCTCTCGCTTTTCCCCTAACACCCCACCTGTCACTAACACCTGTACGGGCCCGCAACACACCCGTCCCCGTGTTTTTACCCCCAAAAAATGACTTGGGAAAGGGCAGGTTTTTAGGTAACTGGGGTGTATGTTTTTCTTTTTTTAATGTTTTTTTTAAAAAAAATAAAAGGGCTATATAGTTCCATATTTTAGGATGTGCCTGAACTAAGTCAATCAGTAAGCTTTCAATCTCGGCTTCCAGTCAGCGGCATGTAGATGTCTTCTTGAGAGTTTTAAAGAAAATTATCTTGCAAAAAATAATATCACCCCACAAATTTTCGGTCCTTTATAACAGAAAACGTTTTTGCTCACAAATGAGAGAAAAAAAAAGCTTCGAAGTAGTCCCGTCGCTCAACCAAACAGGTTTTGGGTTTGAGCAAAATCCTCAAAATGTCATGAAATTGCTCACTGAGCAGAATAGGGCCCGTGTAATAGCCGCTTTAGGTTAGGTTAGGTTTCATTAAAACTTTAGGTTTGGTTAGGTTTCATTAAAACCTTAGGTTGGGTAGGTTTCATTTTAAACTATAAGGTTGGTTTGGTTTCATTATTTAATTTTTTTTTTTGGGAGGGGGGTTTCGCAAAATAAAACTATTCCATTAGAACAAGCACCTATTGTAGCAAAAAAAAAGGGTGTCGAAAACGACGCGAAACTTCTCCTTATTACCAAAAGTTGTTTGTAGTCTATATGAAACCATAGTCGTTTCTTACACTCAGCGCAGAGTTGAACTTGACTACTAAAGTTACGAAATGACACCAGGTATGTACGAAAATAATCAAAAATCAGTGTCCGAAACTAACTACTTTCAATTCAATATACCTAATTAAGAAAGGTTTTTTGATTAGGCCAAAGGTTTTTGATTCATTTAAACTTCCTGTAATCCCCGAGAGTAGCTTCTATGGACCACTGTGGCCCGCGCCGTATCCGTGGCCGTGGCGGTACGGGGCTGACGCCGTTATAGTGGACGAGAACTACGCGTTCGCTCTTTAGGTCAGACACACACACTCGGGTGCTAACACTGCACTCTTAACCTCTCTCGCTTTACCATATACACCACACCTGTCACTACACACCTGTACGGCCTCGCAACACACCTGTCGCCTGTGTATCACCGTAAATAAATGACTTAGAAGGTCACGCTTCTTAGGCATTGAGGGTGCATGTTTTCTTTTGTAATGTATTTTAACAAATAAAGGGCTATATATGTTCCATACTGTAGGATGTGCCTGAACTAAGTCAGTCAGTAAGCTTTCCATCTCGTCTGTCCAGTCAGCAGGCATGTTGATGTCTTCTTGAGAGTTTTAGAAGAAAATGATCTTGCAATAAATAATATAGTCATCCACTAATTTCGGTCCTTTATAACAGAAAACGTTTTTGCTCACTCAAATGACGAGCAAAAATAGCTTCGAAGTAGTTCCCTTTTTGCTCAACCAAACAGGCTTTCATCGAGCAAAATCCTCAAAACTGCTCACTGAAATCTGCTCACTTAGCAGAATAGTGCCCGTGTAATAGCCGCTTAATAGTTTCGTTGAGCAGCTCAGTGAAATCTGCTCACTGAGCAGAAAAGTGCCCGTGTAATAGCGCCTTAATAGCCGCTTAATAGTTTCGTTGAGCAGCTCAGTGAAATCTGCTCAGTGAGCAGAAAAGTGCCCTTGTAATAGCGCCTTTACTTAACCATTCTTTAAAGTTAGGATCACTTTCCCATTTTTCTATATACTTTTTTTGGGTGTGAGCTTGCCGTTTACGTTTAAATTGTGGAGGTGGAGTGTCATTCTCACTGCTTGCGGACTCCATTATTGCAGTATAGTATACAAGTGTAATAACAGGTACTCTAAACTCAGTACTTCACCCGACACACATCCTGCTGTAACTGAAAAATTTCCTTCGCGAGCCCCGCAACCAGCTCCTCACATATATAACATATATATATATATATATATATATATATATATATATATATATATATATATATATATATATATATATATATATATATATATATATATATATATATATATATATATATATATATATATATATATATATATATATATATATATATATATATATATATATATAATATATATATATATAAGATACTAAACTTGGAAAATGTACGATTATGTTGGGTGGGCAGCGGCATCACGAGCCCATTGGACAGTGAGAGGCAGTAGCTGACCTACGGTCCTATTCTAAGCAGTGGCTGTACTGGGGGTCCAAATAAACCTGTAATTCGCTCTACCCTATTCCTCAAGACCTCGTATAAAACTGCATTTAAGGACCATGCGCAAGATTGGCTCTAATGTATAAGGTATTATGGCTCACTATCGTTTAACAAGTGTAAGTACGTTTACGCCTGTCTGTCACTTCCGCCTCTGGGCGAGTCCATCGTACACGTATTGTACGAGTAGGCTACATGTCAGCAGGTCCACATCAGGACTCATACCAGTAGCTCAGCAGACGTAGACGAAACGGGTCTCGCTCTCCCTTCCCATGTTTGGTCTCACTCTCCCTCTCTTTATCACTCTTCACATGTTTGATGAAAAATTCCCTGTTTTCCAATCGAAATTGAATTTTCTTCCCTTCTTCCCTCTTGAAGCCCAAATTTCCCTCAAACAGGAAAATTTCCCTGCATCTGGCTGGCATCACTGGCCCGGCTGAGGCTCAAGTAGTAGTCATTCAGTCACGCACGTCGCACATTCAGATTTCTGAGAAATTCAGACTCAGTGGCACACTGTGGCAGTGCCAGTGAGGAGACTGAGGACGTCACTTGAGTCATATACTTTGTGGTGGATGGTGAAGGTGTCGGGTGTCTCTGATGGGTAAGTGATAATTTGTGCGTTTTTACTGTTTATTGAAGGTCACAACGAGTACAGGACAAAACGTTGTCATTATAGAAACGATGTAAGTGATGGGTGTGGCGCCACCACACCGCCACCTTTGTCCTTGCCTCACATACATACGTGTAGTTGACGCGAACGGCGTCACCACGACGAGTGTGCTGCATGCAGGGAAATCCGGTATAGAGATGTCACACTTTTTTAACCATTTTCTCCATGTTTTTTCAAACCATTTTCTCCGATGTTCATAATCGACCTCATTCTCTTCACCTGATTATGGGACAGGCTGATCACACTTCTAACATAATCCTAACGTGTGTGTGTTTTGTAATTATTATCTTTTTATTTCTACGGATGTAGATTATCTACTTGTCTTTCATTACTGCCAGGAAACTCTTGATGGTTCGTTTGATGAATATCCTGTTGGATACGCACTATGAATCAACCGTTTGAGATGAGAGAGAGAGGGAGGGAGAGACTGAGTAGGCGGTATCAAGCTACGTCAGCTCATTCATACTCATAGCACATCAAAACCCTGAGACTCAGCCTTGCCAGCTACGTGTTTGATTAGTTACCTCTACGTTAGGACTGATTCCATTGCAACAAACTTTGCGGCGGCACCATTAACCCTGCATGAATGGTAATAATTATGTCATATCTGTATGCAAACTTACAACCAAGGTTATTAGAAAGATATCGTTATATAATAAATATCCTTGCTTACAGAGGAAGCAAGTGAGACTACGTGCAGGAACAGGAACTACCACGTGTAGGTCTCGCGGCCTCTTGTAGCTTCCTTATTTTCTTATGTTCCTAGTTAACAATAAATTAGTATGGTATTGATTACCATGGGAGAAACGTGTCTTAATATCTTTCTTATATTTCCTTATACATGTAGACATACGCGTATATAGCATGACGGAGTTGACCATGCCGTTTACACATAGGAACAGCCAGCCGAACAGGTAGGGGAGAGCGGGACAGGTTGCATCATTGCCTCTAACTCGCATTAACTTTTTATTTTTATTATTGTTGTAGTTGTAGTAGTAGTAGTTTATAGTAGTAGTAGTAGTAGTAAGACGATGTACGTGTGATAACATGCGAGTTAGAGGCAATGATGCAACCTACCCTCGATGCAACCTGCCCCGCTCTCCCCTACACCACCGTATAATGTTCTCTATTTCTCTCTCTTATGTGACGTATCTGAATCTCTCTTTATATATGGAAACAGGAAGAAGATAACCATGAAATTGAAGTAAAGCCATTATATCCTTCTGTTTTGCAGCGTTTTCCCCGTCTGATACCTGACTCAATCCTGTCTGGGCGCCAGAACATTCCACCCGCCGCTGCGCCTGCGTGCGCCTGCAAACTTATCTCTCGTCGAGTCGTCATTCAGTCAGTCAGTGGACTCAGTGACAGTGTGGAAGTGGTGGATGGTGAAGGTGTCGGGGTGTCTCTGATGGGTAAGTGGTTATTTGTGCGGTTTTACTGTTTATTGTAAGTGGTTGTTTTGCGTTTTTACTGTTTATTGTAAGTGGTTGTATTGCGTTTTTACTGTTTATTGTAAGTGGTTGTATTGCGTTTTTACTGTTTATTGTAAGTGGTTGTATTGCGTTTTTACTTTTTATTGTAAGTGGTTGTTTTGCGTTTCTACTGTTTATTGTAAGTGGTTGTTTTGCGTTTTTACTGTATTGTAAGTGGTTGTTTCGCGTTTTTACTGTTTATTGAAAGTATCTGAAGACATGTATGAATACGATATTAAGGAATGTTCTTAGATGCTGTTTAACGATCGCTCACAACGCATGCACTGTATTGGATCTCTCAAGGTCTGTGAGTATTTGTATTTTTTCAGGATGAGTCAAGCTCGTTATGTTTGGCTTTTTATCGTTGTTTCATAATATTTGCCATTAATGCTCTGGATGTTATTATAGGCACCACATTTTCAGGCACCCTATACCGCTGATTAATACTATTGCTCTATTACTATCTTAATACTATAGGCGCGAATACTGAATTCCCTCTTTCTTTAGTGTTTTCTCGTACATTTTCGTGATGTAGTAGCTGCGTGAAAACTGTGTAGGACTATTGCCCGTATTCGTAGTCACATACCATCATTGTACGTGGTCATTGTTCACTTTTTGTCTTGTCCTAATTAAATCAGTATGTCATGCCAGCTCTGTTGTGATTACAATAGGAGTACTGTATGATTGCTCTAGTACTTTCCATGGCAGCTACAAGATCAAGTGAATAATTTTGACTGAGTAGAAATGGAACAAAATCATAGCAATTACCACGAGCAATCATGGTATGTGACTACGAATACGAGCATATGTACTATGTGTAACTGTGTACTATGTTTAGATAATTATTAATGCTAATTTTGGTAAAATTATAGTCCTTTCCCGCCCTTATTAGTGGAGTTTTTTCCTCCAGACCTTCACAGATCCCTTCAGATACCTCAAAAACGTAATTTTAAAGTGGGGGAGAGATGCCCCCTTAACCCCCACCCTAAAGGACCCCCTTGGACCCTACGTAGTAGGCTACATGTCATGATCATGTCGCCTCTGTTTCATCCCTCTTCCAAAGTTTATCGTCTTCACAACTAGGATATAAAAAGTCGTGCAGGCTTTTAACACCCATCGTGTGCTGATCCTTGCACCTTCTCTATCTTATCGTTTTTTTTCTTTTCTTTTAATGGTTCCATATCACTGCCGATAATTTTTATTTCTTCATTGATGTATCTTAAAGCTCCCTTCACACATTAGTTTATCGAACCACGATAGCGCCACCAATTTAATTATTGATGCTATCGTGAAATTTGACCACGATAAGCGCAGACAACGATAGCCTCTCAACAATGTCACGCTGCCTGTATGTGTCACTAGCCGTAAAGCCGCCCTCCGGGCGGACTTTTTGGCTAGCTCCTGCGGAGGGCTATTGGTGGGCACCACCTGTGTTTGGTGGGCCCTTCAGTCCACCAAACACAGCTTTCTGGAGAGTGTGTTTGGTTGGCCTTCGGCCCACCAAACACAAACTCTCCAGATAGCCCCTTCTAACTTTTCTGAAATCATGTATGTAGAAATGTATGTATTAACGCCTTACCCATCACCCCCCACCCATTCACCCATTACCCATCACCACACCCATTCACTCACCCATTCACTCACCCATTACCCATCACCTCCCACCTATTCCCTCACCCATCACCCCCCACCCATTCACTCACCCATCACCCCACACCCATTACCCATCACCCCACCCATTACCCATCACCCACCCATTACCCATCACCCTACATCAAGGTTTCCTCAATTCTCGCAACCCACATTTTTTTCTTCACAATTCTCGCTAATAGGCTGCCAAAAAAAAGAAGAAAAAAAGTGATCGGATCATCTCATAAGTGGGCTTAAAAGTTGCCACTGGTCGAGCTGGTTCCAAAACTGGCCATATGATGGGATTGGGGCACGGGGGGCGGCACCTATCGCGGACACACACACACACACACACACACACCACCACACACACACACACACACACACACACGCACACACACACACACACACACACACACACACACACACTTTCGCTTATATTATTATAGAAGATAGATGACGGTCGTAAGATGGTCACGATGGAGTCATGATAGCTGTAAGACTAATAGCGTATTTTCGCGACCGCTCTGGCCCGGTCTGGACTGGGCTAGTCCCGGGCGGTCACTGTTTTTGCGAGGCAGTCTAGAACGGTTCAGCCCAGTCCAGTCCGGTCCGACCCACATACCAGGACCACCTTGGACCAGTGTGGGGAGAACTGGCGCATGCGCACTACAGTCAGCGGGGAAGGCGACCAGGAGCTTCTCGTGCTGCTGATAAGACATGAAACACCATGATGGCCGACCATAAGACTAAAGTATCACAGGCGTGGTAGTTGTAAAGTCTTCAGCACAGGTTAAAAGGCGGACGACAAAAAGGATATTGACAAGATGGACGCCTGCCGCCTCCACAGT
This sequence comes from Chionoecetes opilio, assembly GCA_016584305.1. NCBI lineage: Eukaryota > Metazoa > Arthropoda > Malacostraca > Decapoda > Majidae > Chionoecetes > Chionoecetes opilio. The sequence continues at coordinate 65,547 of JACEEZ010011322.1, forward strand.
TCAGTTCAGTACCGCCCACTCGATCCCCCAGCCAATAGGAACCACGAATGGGACGGGGCCAGTCTCGATGTATTTTCGCGACCATCAGTCCACCCTGACCCGGTCCGGACTGGACTGAACCAGGGCGGTGAACGTCACGGAAATGCGCTATAAGTCACGAATGGAAAAGTAACGGTCTTTATTTGTCGTCACGATAGAGCTACGATAACCACGACAGTGCCATGAACGTACCATGATAGCGTCAAGAGCTAGCAACATGCCTCACAAGGGGGTGGGTGTTGGTAATGGAGAAGGAAGGGGGGGTAGAGATGAAGGTGGGAGAAACAGCTAGGGGTGGGTGTTGGTGATGGAGAAGGGGGGGAAACGGGGTGGAGGGTGGTGGGATGTGAGCGGTTAAACGAGGGTGGGTGGCATCACCACGTGGTGATGGCGTAGGCCCGTAGGGGGTGGGGGGAAGGCAGAGGAAGGTGCAGAAAAGGGGGAGAAGATATGGATGAAGGTGGGCGTATCGGTTTATTATCGTCATGATAGAGTCCAGGGACGTAGTTAGGCCTGGGCATTGGGGGCTGGTGTAGCCCCCAGTGGACATTGGGGGCTGGTGTAATGTTTTATGAATAGCTCCGGATCTCAAATACCTTTTTTTATTTTTTATTTTTTATTTTTTTCTCACAAAAATAAGATAAGCTCTGACTGGGGCCAACATAAAATTATAGTAAAAAACAAGATATTTGAGATCCACTATTAGATAGAGATATTGATCATCCATATGAGAAATAGTAGTAGAGGTAGAAATTAAGTAGCTATCGAGGTAAGGCTAAAATGACTTCGTTAAAATCTACTTTCAATTGTAATTGTTGTATTGCTTTTATTTTTAGGATTAGCAAATTGCAAATTGATTGAATTGTTTATGAATTATTATAGCTGTTTTGTGAAGTGGGCAACCCGTTGGGGGATTGTGTTTTGATAATGGCCTTTGGTATGGAAGAAAAAAAAAATTCTTCTAGATAAAAAAAAATTGTAAATCTGTTTTTTCTTACAATTTCCATATTATACATCCTTTTTTTGGGTCTCTCTCTCTCTCTCTCTCTCTCTCTCTCTCTCTCTTTTACGCCTGATAGGGGCCGCCAGAGTGCGTGATAGCCAATTAACGAGATAGCTGCTCACAATGATAAGCATTGAACATTACATAATCAATCACAGTGCTTGCTTGGCCTGTGTCGTTGCCCATTCATGCAGCGAGTAATGTGTGACGCGTGCATGGTGACATGGGGCCCGGGAATGTCAAATGTCACAGTTTGTTTCACCACTTTCGGAACGTGATATTATATATGTATAGATTATGTATGTGCTGCCGTATAGCTGAGGCGTGCAGATTGTAGGATTCCCGTGATATTTGTGAAATGCGATAACCAAATGCCTGATAGCTTAGCGTTGAGTGATTTAATTAAGAGAAGGCCACCCTTTATTAATCTATTTAATTTTATATACCTTCTCAGGCAGTTTATGTGCATCCACCCATGAATATGTTCATAGGAATTCTTTGTGTTCTTCCTTAGACACTGATGCACTATATGTAGGGTTAGGGTGACCAGCAGTTGATTGCAAGTACTTATAAAGTTGTATGTTTCTTAGAGGCAGTAAATGTTATTTCTTCTTTCCAGGATAGTAGTGAATGAAGATACCTGATCATGGACAGGGAGAGATTCTTCCATCCTAAAAGGGGTGGCCGAGGTATAGGCAGAGGCAGAGTGGTTACAAGAGGCTTTCGAGGGAGGGGTCGAGGTGCTGAAGGGAGAGGCTATGACAGCTGTCATGACCGAGGTGCCCGTAGCATGGAGTCCCTGGCAGAACTCAGTGGATGGAGGCAAATGCCTGGTGCCCAAGATGGATGGAGGCAAATACCTGGTGCTCAAGATGGATGCAGACCAATGTTTGGTGATCAGGCTAGATGGAAGCCAAATTTTGCTCCTCGAGGTGGTAGTAGGAGAAACCAGGAAATCCACAATGATCCTGCTAAGGAAGAGCAGCACGCAACTGGCTTTAAAAAGCAGAGAAAATATCCCATAAGTGTTAGAGACCTGGACAGACTCACAACACTACAGCCAGATTTAGTGGTTCTTGAACTTTTAAGTGAAAAGTCAGGATTTTCTTTACTTGTGGAACAAAATGACATCACTCCTCTGAAATATGACTTGGCAATCAAGGTGCTTGCACGGGCCACCACTTGCCAATCTATCAGAGAGAGTGTGTATGAGCTCCTCAACAAGACATTGACTGAAGGCTTTGCAGCAAAACTGATCAGTTACTCAGTCACAGTAAAGCGACTGTACCCAGAGAAAGGTCGTGTGTTCTTTGCTGACCTACACACAGTTATGGAAACATTCTGTAATGGTATGATGAGTATTGCCATCAATCGTCTGATAAATCTTGTTGACACCTGCCATTCTGCTCTCACAACCCTGGAGGCTGAGGGACAAGTTGAGGACTGTATGGTGAAAAAATACAAAATCCTGCTGGACAGATTGACTGAGGCAGCCAAAAAGTGGGAGCCGGAAAATAAAATAGATGAACAGGATAGTAGGAAGAGGAGGGTAGCTGAAATGGATAACATGGAACCACCTGATGACTTTAGGGAGTTGTCAGTGCTGCCAACCTCAATGGACATAGTGGACACAAAACGACCTTTTCTGCGGCGCAATGTGGTGAAAGGGCGTTACACCGATGGGCAGCACTACCTGGATGTTCAGTTTAGGCTCCTGCGTGAGGATTTTGTGCGGCCACTCAGAGAAGGGATTTGCCAGTTTAGGAGCAACACCAAGTCTCGAATAATGGATGTGAGAATTTACAGGAACGTGACTTACATTGGCTCAAAGTTGCAGCACCACAGAATTTTTCATGGAGTCAAGTTAGGGTCCTTGAAGACGATGAAACTAGAAAATTCCAAAAGGCTTATGTATGGCAATCTTGTGTGCTTCAGTAATGACAACTTTGCAACAATGATCCTTGGTTCAGTGGCTGATAGAAGTCCAGAGGCTCTTAAGGAAGGTATCATTGGAATAGAATTTGAGTCTGATATCAGTGAATTTGATATGTCTGGAAATTTTACAATGGTTGAATCCAGGGCATACTTTATGGCCTACAAACATGTTTTACAAGCACTGAAAGAGATGCCCAACAACATCCCAATGGAGAAGTACGTCGTGCATGTGGAGGGCCTCGTTAATCCTCCTCGATACTTGGGTGTGGAAAATCCCTATGATCTGCGAGTTATCAGGAGCAAGTCCATGATGAAAAATTCTGAGGCTTTCAACCGGTTCTTCAGAGAGGAATTAGCAGAGGCTCAAGAGGAGGTGGCACAGGACGTAAGACATCTGGAAAAAGTGCAGATTGCCAGGGATCTTGCCGAGTGGCCATCAGCAGATGACCTTGGCTTGGACAGTTCCCAGCGTCGGGCACTCCACAGCGCCCTCACGCGGGAATTGGCCATCATCCAGGGACCCCCCGGCACCGGCAAGACATACCTTGGCCTCAAAATTGTGCAAACCTTGCTACATAATAGTCAGGTGTGGAAAGATAAGGATAATCCCATACTGGTGGTGTGCTTCACAAATCATGCTCTTGATCAGTTTCTTGAAGGAATGACAACTTTTACAAATAGCATCGTGAGGGTTGGCTCCAGAACAAAGAGTGAAACCATTGAAAAATATCAGATAAATAAACTGGTACAGAGTGTCGTCAGCTCTCGCTCCATGCCACACTGCATTCACAGCCAGAAGGCTAATATTATTTCTGAACTGAGGCACCTAGAGAACGGTATTGGCATGTGCCGGCAAGTAGATATTGAGTGTGGTGCTGCAAGAGGCATTTTTAGTCTGAATGTGTTTGCCTCCAGTAACATTATCCCAAACCACATTCTTCAACAGCTGGAGCAAGCACCAAATGTGGAAAAATTGATGTACTGGTTAGCTTTAAGTTGCCAGTCTCAGAATGTTTCCAGACTCGGTCATCAAGTCGATGACTCAACAGCCAAGAAACAGAAGGCATCCCAGCAACAGACAGATGCCAAACTGGGATATGAAGTAGATGAAGATAAATTTAGGGATGCTGTAGAATTTCTTGAGATAGAAGAAAGGGACAGAATGATTGATGAGGATGACTGTGAAGAACCTAATTGGAAAAACAGCTTAACCAAGATCAATCAAGTAACTTTTGAGGTAACTAAAGAGAAACTAGAACATGAACTTGCACATTTGGATGCAATATTGCAAGAAGAGGAAAATGATGCTGCCAGCCTTCAGTATATTATACGTGAGGGGCAGCTTAATGCCATGAATTATGGCTTGGAGATACCTGTAAACAGACAAGAAATGGAGGCCCTGGAGACTCAGGCTACGCTTAATATATGGAAGCTTGATCACCGGAGGAAGTGGCAGCTATACAATCATTGGGTGGCAAAACTTCAAAGAAATGCTAGACCACAATGTCAATCTCTTAGTGCATTGCTCCAGAGAAGAACCAAGGCTTTGGAGGGTGTCAAGAATGCCGAGTATCTGCATGCCATGAGGAGAGCAGCTGTCGTTGGCATGACAACAACAGGTGCTGCTCAGTACAATAGGATTCTGCAGGACCTTGCCCCCTCAATAGGTGAGCCATGCATCAGTGAATTACAAAATTGTTCTCTTTGTTAACCATAACCAGATGCTTCAGTTAAGAATGTAAGTATGTATGTCTTAAAAAGGAGTACCTTCACTGATCATCTGATGCAATACTCAAAATGAATTTTTTGTGTGATGAGGTTGAGATTGGCAGAATTGAATAGATTGAAGTGAAATGCTTTTTGAAAATTAGCAATTGAAGCAGCATAGATTATAGCATAGCATAGCATAGCAATAGTATAGTAAGAATGTTGCCATGTGCAGTTTCTAAGATCATGGAGGAGTTAATGTTTCAGGTAAAGTTTATATTTCTTGGAGTCATCATTTGAGATGGAAATACAGTGTATTGAATAGTTTAATTTTGGTGATTTGTTTCCAGTTGTCATTGAGGAAGCTGCTGAAATTTTGGAGTCTCATGTGATCACTTCCCTCACTGCCGGCTGCCAACACCTCATCATGATAGGTATGTTATGCACCATTTTAGATTGTATTGATCTATAGTCTTTTTAACGAGGCAAAAATCCTGCCCTCTTGCTGCTTACTGACTGATATTTGATGCCAAGAGAAGGGAATTCTACGCTTCTTCTAAATTTCAGCCGTATTTTATCATAGTTAACCATATTATCAAGTAAGCATAGGCATAATTTTAAGCATGAGACCTTAAGATAGAATGGAATTTTTGCCTCGTAAAAAAAAATTGATTATAGTGAGTAGTATGTGTGAATGATGCAATATCCTGTTATTTTCTCTTTTCTCCCCTTTTCTTGATTTGCTGTATCTACATGCAGTACAAGGGCTGCCTAGGGGATGTGTTTCTCCATATGAAATTCGAAACAGCAGAATTGATGTCTACCTTTGGATGATTATTAACAGTCAATTCCCCCGTAGGTGATCACCAACAACTGCAGCCGAGTGCAACAGTGTACGAGCTGGCCAAGAAGTATGGTCTGGAGACGTCACTTTTTGAAAGGCTGATCAAGAATGGCTTGGCGTGAGTATTCTGTGATGAAAGCTGAATGCTGAACGTGTTTTATTTGGTGTTTTCTTTACTCAAAGTTAAGTGATTGTATGCTCAGTGTCTTGTCTTAGGACAGAGGTCGGCAACCCAAAATTTGAGAAGAGCCAGTTTCTTCAAGCGGCAGGAAGAAGTGCTGCTGCAGCCACCAGTGTAAATTATGAATGCAAGTTTCAAAACATTAATATTTTCTCTTCCATAATACCATAACTAAGTTAAATATACCCACAGACAAGATAATCAATACTAATAAATAAATAAATAACCAAATAATATTCTGAGGTGCATCTCATATAGCCTACTGAAAAATATGGTATTCTCATTCCTTTGTCTCATAATATGCATTTATGGTGTCTTGTTCTATTCATACATTCATACCTATGTTGCTTTTGTACTAATAGGTGCACGTGCATGCTCTTGAAATTGTGTTTATCAAATATAAAAGGTGTGTTATTGAGTAGTGCAGGCGTGCCCGGCTCAGCCCTTATAACTATTGCCGCCTCCCGCTGGGACTATTTTGTGTATGGAAAGTTTTTTTTTGTATTATTTTTTTTACGATAATTAATATGCACATTTTTTTTTATATTGTGTTCAGTCATGTTGGTCTAAATGTTTGTTATTGTGTGACTTACTGCACCCTCAGACACCCAGCTCACCATTTACCATTATTACATGTGAATGTAGTATAGTATATGCAGTGATGTTTGATTGAGCACGGTAGCTGTGAGCGTTTATTAACCAAATCAGAACGGTAGACACAATCCAACCCTGTTGTCAAGTATGAATTTGCCAATTGCTAACTCATTAAATGAGAGAGAGCACTGCAATTTAATAGTGTGCATGTGGAAGGAACAGACTCAGTGTAGGCTTTTCTCCTTAGTCTACATTTCAGGGAAGAGTCGGAAACGTTTGGTTAAGAAATGTATTGTTGAGGATAAACAAGAAGTTAATTTTCCTCTTCAGGTTTGAGACCTTAGAGTATCAGCACCGCATGCGTCCCTCCATCTCAAGCCTGTTGGTGCCCAGCATCTACCCAACACTGAAAGACCATCCTTCGGTGCACAAGTATCCCCCTGTGCTCGGCATCGTACCAAACATTTTCTTCATAGCTCACCAGGAGCTTGAGAGGAAGGTGTGTACTTTTTGTAGTACACCGTTCAAAGGATTTGATCTGAATTTATATTGTACATATGTTAGATGTACCGGCACTCATTTATGGTACTCTGGTAATTATCAACACTCGTGTCTTGTGTTACACAGATAGTATGATGGGAATTGTTGTTCTGAAGTATTTCTTGCTACAGTATGGTAGTGATGAGCTCACTATTTCACTTTCAGGAATCAGACGACAACAACAGCCACGAGAACCAACATGAAGCAGAATTCATGATGGGGCTGTGCAGGCACCTGGTGCTGCAAGGCTATTCATCTGACGACATCACTATCCTCACAGCCTACTCGGACAGTTTTTCCTGCTCAGGAAGGTTAGGGGAGGCTCAAAGACTTGTTTCATTGTTTTTTCTTCCATAATATTTACATTCATCCATTCCGTTCAGTTTTCATATCAGTATGTAGTTATATGCCTGAATACAAACGTTTGCTTTGCTTTCAGCTTCAGCGGCAGGAGCACATTTGTACTGGAGTGAAGATATGTGTGGTAGACAATTACCAAGGAGAGGAGAACAAGATCATACTTCTCTCCCTTGTTAGAAGCAATCCAGAGGGAAGTGTGGGATTTCTCCGTACTGAAAACAGAGTCTGTGTGGCATTGTCCCGTGCCAAGCATGGCCTCTACATCACTGGGAACATGGAGCTCCTCAGTCAGTCTAGTGACCTGTGGAAGAAGATCAATGCAGACCTTATCAAATCTGAGTCGGTTGGTAAGGCTTTGCCCTTGCGCTGTGAGAATCATGTCCACCTTGTTAGTATGGTATCAACAGGTCAGGATTTCCTGGCCAAGAGCCCTGAAGGAGGGTGTTTGCAGGTGTGTGCAAAGCCTCTTCCTCAATGCAGGCATTGCTGTCCTAAAGCTTGCCACATGAATGATCTTGAACATGTAAAGTACAAGTGTCAGGTACAGTGTCCAAAAAGTCTGTGTAGCCTGGACCATAAGTGTCCCAAACTGTGCTGGGAGGACTGTGGACTTTGCATGGTCATCTTGGCCAAGGATCTGCCTTGCAGCCATGTGCACAGTATTGCCTGCCATGTGGATCCAAGTTCCTACAAGTGCCCAACAAAAGTGGTGAAGGTGATCCCTGCATGCCAACATGAGGTCACTATGCCTTGCTGCCAGGATCCCAGCCTTTTCCTGTGCCCTGAGGACTGTGACACACGATTGGATTGTGGTCACAAGTGCAAGAAGAAGTGTCATCGCACCAGGGATCCAGACCACCAGAAGTACGTCATGGAGCAGTGCACCAGGATCAATGTTGGCTGCTCCCAGAACCACCCGTGTCTCAAGAGGTGTTACCAGGAATGTGGTTCCTGCGTAGTGTTGGTGAACAAGGAACTTCCCTGCAGGATGAGGCAAAGGATGTGGATGTGAGTGCAGTTGAGGCTTGTTAGAGGAATTAAAAAGCTCCTGTGCATGCTGAAGAAGATTGTAAAGAGTAACGCTCCTTGTGGCCAGAAGGCTGTAACAATTGTATGTTACAGGAGTGGATCTGATTTGGTCCATTGAAGAATATGACTAATCTTTAATCACAATGTTAATAAGGCTTCATTTTTCTATTTATTTTGAATTAATATGATTTTTCTTTTAACCTTTAATATAAGATTGTATTAATTAAAAGCTGCATTTGATGATAATTTTTAATGTATAATGTATTTTTCCATTTTCACTATTAATCTATAGATTTTTTATTTATTTCATATATATATATATAATATATATATATATATATATATATATATATATATATATATATATATATATATATATATATATATATATATTATATATATATATATATATATATATATATATATATATTCTTTAATAAATATTTAAGTATAAATCTTTATTAAATTCTCTTAAACAACGATGTTGAAAGCTATCAATTTTTTTAGAAAACTTTTGACCAGCTTCACCAAGCTTTCATATAGTTTGTTTAAAGATAAATATATCCTGCCTGCTAACCAACAGATAAATGTCTATGTTTATGGTATATATTGTCATTTTTCGATTATGATTTAACACATAATGCTACTGTTTTCGCATGGGGTTTAGCTGGTGCAGTCTTTCGACTTATTTGTTTAACATGCGAATTCTTGGGCATTCGGAGGGGCCTCGTTGCATAGCATCACTTAGGCCCTCAATCTGAAACTGGGATTGCCTGTCAGGAAGAGCGCCGGCATAACTCTTCTTTCTCAACATTAATTGATGCATGCACAATAATGCTACATTGAGATATGATGAAACTATTTATCCTTACATTCTTGCGTATACTCCAAATTGTACATTTGGATATATGACAACTGAGTTGAACCTGATTGCCTGAGCTTTACTCCAAGGTACACAAGGGTACTTAATTGTTATACATGATGGCAAACTCGTTAAGTCGCTGACCTTCAATTTGTGTTGAAAGAGAACTTGATTGTAGGCATCTCACAAGTTAGTTGTTGTAAAAATAAGGGGTCAGGAGGGCAACTACTAGGATTTGGTTTTACAATCCTAAGGCCTGAGCTGTGTCACACTCTGACGGAAGTGAAGGGTCTGTGTCAAAACCACTGAGTGCTGGCATCCTGTAAGGCAAAGTGCAACAAGAATGTCCACAGCATGCCTAGAGCTACTGGCACCCAACAATGTCCCAAGGCCTGCCATCAAGCTACCTGTCACCTACTACAAAGGTAGCTACTGGTCTCTGCCTGGCCATGTGGGTTTGCTAATTGATCTATAGAGGTAAATCAGATCATGGTTTTGTATATACTTTTTTATTTATTTTTTATTTTTTATTTCTTTATATTCTTATGTGTATGCAGTGCAGGGCGAGGCAGCTTGGGATTACTGCAGTGAACGTTGCAACAAAACCCTGGACTGTGAACACCCATGTGCCGGGACTTGTGGCCGCTGCCTCCACGGCCGCCTCCACCAGGCCTGCAGCCATCCCTGCTTGAGGCCACTCGTGTGTGGACACATGTACGTAAATGAGTGTAACCCCCCCCCCCCCCCTCTCTCTCTCTCTCTCTCTCTCTCTCTCTCTCTCTCTCTCTCTCTCTCTCTCTCTCTTCTAGATTCTGTCAGGCGAGGACGACATCCCTCGCCTATAGATATTAGCTCCTCATGTAAATCTGAAGTTTGCGAAGTGTAAGTTATCTCCACACAGCAGGACGGTGCTGTAAAGTTCAAAATCAGGCAAAAAATAAGAGTAGCACTTCTATGTCACCATACAACAATAACCTCTCCTCACTCAGTCTTTGTAGTTGGCTGAAGTTTGCGCTTTCGAAGCGCATTTTGTGGTCGAGGCCTACCACTTATTTCCATATAGACACCACATACCCGGCAGAATCTACTCCCGTATTAGAGTAATTTATATTTAGACAACGAAAGGTTGCTGCAGAGTCCAAAATCTGGCCTGATTCCTTACGACCTACAAGTACGTCGCCCGAGCAGCAAGCCCACGCGACTCGGGACGTACCAGTACCTCACCCGCCTTGCAGGGTGAGAGTACAGATCCGTGTCTGTCGTGATTGAAAGACAGGTGAACACTGAGGATTGAGTAATGCAAGCATAAAGTCCAAGATCAGTGTTAGGGGGTTAATAGGCTTCATACTTCTGCTACCTTAGGAACTGCACATTAAGACAAATATAAACTTTAAGAACATGTAGTTATGCTCATTCTCCATGGCTGGAGACATCAAGGAAGTATTACTGGATTTTTTCCAGATGCAAGTACCCGTGCGGTGTTTCGTGTCCCCCCTGCCAGGAGCAGTGCCAGTGGAAGTGCGGCCACAGTAAATGCCGCGAGAAGTGTGGGATGCCGTGTCAGCCCTGCAAGGTTGGTCAAGTGTTTACTGATGGGTTACTGATGCTAACTTTTAACCATCACACTATTGTATCACTCATGGAACTGCTTCTCATTAAGTGCTCCTTCAATCCATATTTTCTTGCCATCTCTTCACTGAACACCATCTCTCCATGTGATCCCAGTCATATATCTCAACATTCTCCGATCACAACCAACCAACACATCCTCCAACTTCTTCGTCACAGCCCATGTCTCGGAACCATACAGCAAAACTGATCTTATACATGCTTCAAATACTCTCCTGGTTTTCAGCGGAATACTCTCGCTTATCAGCAGTCCTGCTATCTATATTTCAGGTCATTCGACCTGTTATATAATTTTTTTTATGAATAAAATTTTATTTTTTGCAAAAAAAATAAAAGTCCATATTTTGAAGTTATTTCTGAACCACTTTTGATGGAAACACTATCAGATGTAGTTTATAGAAAGAAAAAAAAGGCTAAAACAATTTAAAGTTAATTTTTCGTTTTAGTGGTATTTTATTCTCTGCTTGTCTACCTAGAAAATTATTTTAATATATGAGATATAGTAGTATATATCCTTCAATTAAAAAAAATTATCTTAGGCAAAAAGTCGCATTTTCTATTGTCTTTTTAAATGCTGTCTAGCCCATTCCAATCTTTCAAATAGTGAAGGAAACATTAGAAGAAATATCAGAACTTTAGTGGTTTTGAGATATTGGCCTTTGAATATTAGTTATCTTTTCTTTGACTTTGCACCCACATGAGAAGCCCCAACATGAAGGTATTTATTATGCTTCAATCTTGATGCATTGTAGGGCATTCGCATGGCATTCTAGTCTTTAAATTGCATCCGCTACCTAGAGTCTATTTGTTTTAACAAGGCAAAAATTTCATGTCATCTTAAGGTCTCATGCTTAAAATGATGCCTATGTTTACCTGTTACTATGGTTAACTATGATAAAATACAGCTGAAATTTAGAAAAAGCATAGTATTCCCTTCTCTTGGCATCAAATATCAGTCAGTAAGCAGCAAGGGGGCAGGATTTTGGCCTCGTTAAAAAAAATAGACTATAGTCCCTCCTATTGAAAGGTATTATTTGCCCGAACGCAAAAGTGTCAGGAAACACCACTTCTCTCATTTGGGCCAGGTTTTCATAACTTAGAAACGTGCAGGTACATGACTCATGATGTCCTGAGTAAAGTACTGAGTTGTTACTTTTGGACGAACTGCTGATGTAACAACTGTAGGAATATATGAATGTGGGGCTAGGGAGTGATTGGCATGTGCTGTCCTTCCATCATTACTGTAATTACATTCTGACCTCGACCAAAACGACTCTCTCTCTCTCTGCACAATTCTTTACTTTTTTTTTTTAGTTTTATCACTACTGTTGCTGTTTTTTTTCTCATTTCTCTCTCTCTCTCTCTCTCTCTCTCTCTCTCTCTCTCTCTCTCTCTCTCTCTCTCTCTCTCTCTCTCTCTCTCTCTCTCTCTCTCTCTCTCTCTCTCTCTCTCCCAAAACTGGACAAGCGCAGGTGCTCAAGGCCTGGGTGGGTAGAGGGCCAGGCAGTACCGTAAAACCTCTTATTCGGACTAATTGGGCCAAGGAGTGGTCCGAGTAATGCAAGGATCCGAATAATGGGGGGATATGTGTCGAAATTTCCTAGCTAAAACATTCACCTATATATTTTTTATATATATATATATATATATATATATATATATAAAATATATAGGTGAATGTTTTAGCTAGGAAATTTCGACCCCTAAAAAAAAAATATATATATATATATATAGCTAGGAAATTTCGACCCCTATATAAAAAGAAAAAAAAAAAAAGAGGTCCGAATAACGAGGGTCCGAATACGAGAGGTTTTACTGTATGTGACGAGTATGCTTCTCGTTGCTTTATGATTGCCATGCCTTCTTTGGCCATGGAGACGCTACTGTTTTCCTGTGAGATAACTGTGCCTTTGTCCCTGGGTGGTAACTATAGATCCAGGTCTTGTCTCTTATTTTTTTCAAGAAATCAGAGTCAGCGTTAACACAATGATCAACTTCAATCATTTAGGGCAGAATATGGCCGGACGTTATGTGACGACGCCCACCCCCTCGTGCATGTATGTTACGTCACTGCACCAGCCCGTTATGAGCTATAGTCTATTTTTTTTTAACAAGGCAAAAAAAAACATTCGATCTTAAGGTCTCGTGCTTAAAATTATGCCAATGTTTACTTGATAATATGGTTAACTATGATAAAATACAGCATACAGTAAAACCTCTCGTATTCGGACTTTGACATTATTCGGACCTTTTTTTTTTCTTTCTCTTTATATATATATATATATATATATATATATATATATATATATATATATATATATATATATATATATATATATATATATATATATATATATAAGGGTCGAAATTTCCTAGCTATATATTCAATATATATATATATATATATATATATATATATATATATATATATATATATATATATATATATATTATATTATATTATATATATATTTTTTTTTTAGGGATCGAAATTTCCTAGCTATATAATTTATATACCTAGATTTTTTTTTTTTTTTTTTTTGGGGGGGGGGTCGAAATTTCCTAGCTATATTATTTTTATACACCTAGAATTTTTTTTTTTTTTTTTTTTTTTTTTATATATCCCATTATTCGGATCCTTGCATTACTCGGACCACTCCTTGGCCCAATTAGTCTGAATATGAGAGGGTTTACTGTATATTTAAAAGAAGCATAGTAATCTCCTGGCATCAAATATTAGTCAGTAAGCAGTAAGGGGGCAGGATTTTTTGCCTTGTTAAAAAAAATACTAAACACCACATCAAGTGTTCCCAGGGTCATGTTTGTGCTATTATTATTCTTTGTGATATTTTACCAACTTCATCAGAGCATCTTACTATGAATTGCTGGGACATAAAATGAAGTAAAAGTCCCCAGGCAAAATGCTTCAGTAATTATAAATTTTTCCCAGTGCTTCAGTACTCTGCATCCCACAGCTTCACATCCCGAGGTAATGCCGTGGTACTGATAAACCAAGGGATGCAAAACTTGACTGTTTATATCTTTAATTACCTCCTGGATACTCTTTGATAAGGAATCATTGTGTATTGGTAATTTCCTCAAGTGTCATAAGAGGCATGTTCCTACACAGCTTTTACACAGATCTTTAAAGACTCGGGAATCATGAAGGGTGCTGTGGATGAGGCACAGCACAAATGAACAATTGTTTTATTTGCAGGAAAAATGTGAGTGGAATGCAGGCACACAAAATGCACCAATCGATGCGGAGACAAATGCTCCCGGAAACCTTGCGATGAACCCTGCTCCAAGAAACTCAAGTGTGACCATGAGTGTGTAGGGTTCTGTGGTGACCCGTGTCCTCCCCTGTGTCGAAAGTGTGATGCCGCTGAACTGACTGACTTTATATTAGTGGGGAATGAAGATAAGCCAGACGCAAGGTGGGTTAATTCAGATAAAATGTTGCATGTTTCCTCCTCCTCCTCCTCGCTCAGTTTTTGCCTTGTTCATATGTGATGACTAAATTTTTTACTTTTCAGGTTTTTCTTCCTTTTTCAGTATAAGTGCTGTGATGTGAAGCTTTTGGATTCTTTTTACTATTTACTTATCTTGATTTTGCAGTAGTGTCAGTTAAATAAAACTGAGTGCGGAATTTTTTTATACATATATGATGTAAAAGTCATATCACAATAATTCTCTTGCTCTTATTTGAGGATGGGCATACACTTGACGTTTCATGACATTTAGTGTGCTTGCTGATGTTTTGCATCCTCGCCCTGGCCTCTTTTTATGTTACGGTGTCGCCACCCCGCCACCTTTCACAAAACTTTCCACCCTTTTCTGCACATATTTCCTCGTGGATATGCCCTTAGAATTCAGGCAATCTGGCTTTACGTCAGATATGTAGAGACCCTGAACTACACGGTGCAACCACCAACTCAATTTTGAAGGTTGTATCATTTACCTCGCTTCAGCTGGGGGCTTCACAATTTTGGTAGACCTAGTACTGTGTTGCCTGAATTTGTGGGTTTTGAAAAGACTTTAAAAAACTTATTGTATCTTATGACCGATACAAGAAAAATCCCACCGCAAAACTACCAGTGTTTTGCTGGTAACTCCTATGGGGAGTTTATAACTGGTCAACGTTACTTGAATGATATTACTTGATTATGATTTTTCATTTGATTACAACTTGAATGGAGGATTTAACTTAGTCTTATGACTTCACTATGTGATTATAGTTTGACCACGTCTCACCACGGAGAGTACTGAAATGGGGGAAGTGTTTAAGGGGAAGGGGTAAGGGTTTAGGTTAAGGGAACAGGGTGTGAGTTAAGGGGATGCTGCCACCAGCTCAGGCGAGTACTTCTCTGGGTTTACTCCCTGGGCGCGTTTGAATAATATTAAGATTAGATTTATCTTGGTAGTCGTGATTGATACGTGGAACTATACCGAGTGAGGCTGACTCTTTTGGAAGTGTGGGGAATTACTGTCCTAACACAGAATAATCACCTGGGGTTTTATAATAAACACAAGAACTATATTTGAAGACATCATCCTATTTATTCATACTGAAATAGTATGTCTCTTGCTTGAGATCATATACAACATATAAGGGTTAATCCAACACCGGAAAACTCTAATCGGATGTAAGAAAAAAACTTTACACCCTGATACGGGAAGCTCTCCCTATCTGATGAAAGAAAGCTCTTATGAGCATAACTCTCCTCACTGAATCCTATTTAATGAATTTTTCTTCACTTAAGTAACATACCGCTGAATATTTATAATTATACATGGAAGATATATATATAGGCGAGAAAATGTGAGAGTAATGAGTTGTTTTGTGGATTTACAAGACCATGTGGCTTGAAGAGGAAAGGAGTGAGTCACTCCCGTTGAAGCCTCTCCCTACGGGAAGGATGGATGGAGACTCGTCAATAATACTTATAAGGATGGGCAGACCTCCTTTACGTTAGCTACTAAACATAGATACCCATATTTGGAAATATAGATAACAAGGAAAGGGGGGGGGGGAATGTAAACAGGAGCGAATGTGGTGCGACTTACCTACGGGAAGGATGGATGGAGACTGGTGTCCCACGAGTTACCCAGCGCCCGCGGCAGGAAAAAGGGGAATTGTTTGAATGGTCTAGACGTGACCTTAAATGAATAGCTTATAATCCCGAAATAACTATTTAAATAATGAAACTCGCGTACCTAAGAAAAGGCTGCCTATAATACAGACCTGTTACTTTGATATAGAAGAATTTAATATGTTTAATCTAATACCCAAGAAGGGTGTGTTTATTTTTCATGTCAAACGTCCGAACGCGTTTTCAAGAGTGAGAGAGTATGGAAGGGTTCCATAGAAATTTGGTAGACTTTCAATTTAGCGCATAACTTTACTAACACGTCCATGTATGAACATGATCGATACGATGGGGATTATTTTGAAAGACATTAAGAATCTAGGAGTGTTCCTCGATCTGATCAGATAGCTGGGGAAAGATGAAAAGATTTGAACTCATTAGTTATCACTGATCGCGGAATAATTATCCCACGAATTTGACTCGCATACGGCATGTCGGGGGGGGGGGGGGGGAGTGGAGAAAGGGAGAAGGAAATGGCGGGGGAATGAACGAAAGAAGATAAACAAAATGGCGGTTTAGAAAGAAGGGCAATGAGTCACCCGTGAAACAAAACAAAAAAATTAACTGCTTACAAGACATAACTCGGGAATTATATGATGATAATGCTCATACTATCTCTCCCGAATAATGGGCATTACAGTACCGTCACATTTGAGTGGACGAAAAACCACGTCACATGATATTTTGCCTAAGTGGTGCTCGGCAACAAAATGTAAAAGGCCGAGGTGGATCTTTGATATGATTACTTGTAGTTGTGTTTTGTCTAAGTTGATAAAGTTGCAGATTTGTGTACCTGGAAGACTGTGGTCACTGCATTGAGGTGGAGGGCCTGGAGGGGTGGCTGATGCAGGATGGCGGTGAGGTGGGCATGAAGACTTGTCCAAAATGCAGGAGTGCAATCTACAATAACCGCCGCTATCAGCACCTTGTACTAGAGGCATATGAAGCAGTGACGGCCGTCAAGAAAAAGTACTACAAAGTGCACAATGCCATCAAGCAGAAAGACATTGAGCTTATTCTGCAGGGTAAGATGTCCTACTTTCTTTTTATTCCTTTTTTGTATTCCTCTCCGAGATGCCTTATTTTATTTTCATTTTTTTATTTATGTTCATCATCTGATGTTCCTCCAGCTACTCTCACCTTTGATCTCGACCCTCCATGCAGTGCCATTACCAACCTTACAAGCCTCTCCGCTACCTTTTGTCTTCGTAATGCCCATCCAATTGCTCTTTTGGAATCCAGTCAAATGTCTTTCCCAGATCCACAGACACATGTTACAGCCTTTTTTTCTTCACTTTATATTTCTTCTGGAGATGTCTTGTGATGAAGATTGCATAGGTAGTTGACTCTCCACCCAGAAAGCCAAATTGGCAGTCATCGATCTTGATGTTTCTCTTAAGGCGTTCAGCACAACACCCTCTCCCAAATCTTCATCCCATGTTCTAACAGCCTCAAACCTCTGTACCACCACATGACAGTACATATCTTTTTTCTTTAAACAGTGGTAAGGTAAAACTATCCTTCTATTCTTCTGGACCTTTCTCCCTTATAATTAAAAAAAATTCCAGTTAGTTTTCTGATACCTGTCCTGCCTGCTAGTTTTCTGATACCTGTCCTGCCTGCTAGTTTTCTGATACCTGTCCTGCCTGCTAGTTTTCTGATACCTGTCCTGCCTGCTAGTTTTCTGATACCTGTCCTGCCTGCTAGTTTTCTGATACCTGTCCTGCCTGCTAGTTTTCTGATACCTGTCCTGCCTGCTAGTTTTCTGATACCTGTCCTGCCTGCTAGTTTTCTGATACCTGTCCTGCCTGCTAGTTTTCTGATACCTGTCCTGCCTGCTAGTTTTCTGATACCTGTCCTGCCTGCTAGTTTTCTGATACCTGTCCTGCCTGCTAGTTTTCTGATACCTGTCCTGCCTGCTAGTTTTCTGATACCTGTCCTGCCTGCTAGTTTTCTGATACCTGTCCTGCTGCTAGTTTTCTGATACCTGTCCTGCCTGCTAGTTTTCTGATACTGTCCTGCCTGCTAGTTTTCTGATACCTGTCCTGCCTGCTAGTTTTCTGATACCTGTCCTGCCTGCTAGTTTTCTGATACCTGTCCTGCCTGCTAGTTTTCTGATACCTGTCCTGCCTGCTAGTTTTCTGATACCTGTCCTGCCTGCTAGTTTTCTGATACCTGTCCTGCCTGCTAGTTTTCTGATACCTGTCCTGCCTGCTAGTTTTCTGATACCTGTCCTGCCTGCTAGTTTTCTGATACCTGTCCTGCCTGCTAGTTTTCTGATACCTGTCCTGTCTGCTAGTTTTCTGATACCTGTCCTGTCTGCTAGTTTTCTGATACCTGTCCTGTCTGCTAGTTTTCTGATACCTGTCCTGCCTGCTAGTTTTCTGATACCTGTCCTGTCTGCTAGTTTTCTGATACCTGTCCTGTCTGCTAGTTTTCTGATACCTGTCCTGTCTGCTAGTTTTCTGATACCTGTCCTGTCTGCTAGTTTTCTGATACCTGTCCTGCCTGCTAGTTTTCTGATACCTGTCCTGTCTGCTAGTTTTCTGATACCTGTCCTGTCTGCTAGTTTTCTGATACCTGTCCTGCCTGCTAGTTTTCTGATACCTGTCCTGCCTGCTAGTTTTCTGATACCTGTCCTGTCTGCTAGTTTTCTGATACCTGTCCTGTCTGCTAGTTTTCTGATACCTGTCCTGCTGCTAGTTTTCTGATACCTGTCCTGTCTGCTAGTTTTCTGATACCTGTCCTGCCTGCTAGTTTTCTGATACCTGTCCTGCCTGCTAGTTTTCTGATACCTGTCCTGTCTGCTAGTTTTCTGATACCTGTCCTGCCTGCTAGTTTTCTGATACCTGTCCTGCCTGCTAGTTTTCTGATACCTGTCCTGTCTGCTAGTTTTCTGATACCTGTCCTGCCTGCTAGTTTTCTGATACCTGTCCTGCCTGCTAGTTTTCTGATGCCTGTCCTGTCTGCTAGTTTTCTGATACCTGTCCTGCCTGCTAGTTTTCTGATACCTGTCCTGCCTGCTAGTTTTCTGATACCTGTCCTGCCTGCTAGTTTTCTGATACCTGTCCTGCCTGCTAGTTTTCTGATACCTGTCCTGTCTGCTAGTTTTCTGATACCTGTCCTGCCTGCTAGTTTTCTGATACCTGTCCTGCCTGCTAGTTTTCTGATACCTGTCCTGCCTGCTAGTTTTCTGATACCTGTCCTGCCTGCTAGTTTTCTGATACCTGTCCTGCCTGCTAGTTTTCTGATGCCTGTCCTGCCTGCTAGTTTTCTGATACCTGTCCTGCCTGCTAGTTTTCTGATACCTGTCCTGTCTGCTAGTTTTCTGATACCTGTCCTGTCTGCTAGTTTTCTGATACCTGTCCTTTTCTGCTAGTTTTTGATACCTGTCCTGCTGCTAGTTTTCTGATACCTGTCCTGTCTGCTAGTTTTCTGATACCTGTCCTGTCTGCTAGTTTTCTGATACCTGTCCTGTCTGCTAGTTTTCTGATACCTGTCCTGTCTGCTAGTTTTCTGATACCTGTCCTGCCTGCTAGTTTTCTGATACCTGTCCTGTCTGCTAGTTTTCTGATACCTGTCCTGTCTGCTAGTTTTCTGATACCTGTCCTGCCTGCTAGTTTTCTGATACCTGTCCTGCCTGCTAGTTTTCTGATACCTGTCCTGTCTGCTAGTTTTCTGATACCTGTCCTGTCTGCTAGTTTTCTGATACCTGTCCTGCCTGCTAGTTTTCTGATACCTGTCCTGTCTGCTAGTTTTCTGATACCTGTCCTGCCTGCTAGTTTTCTGATACCTGTCCTGCCTGCTAGTTTTCTGATACCTGTCCTGTCTGCTAGTTTTCTGATACCTGTCCTGCCTGCTAGTTTTCTGATACCTGTCCTGCCTGCTAGTTTTCTGATACCTGTCCTGTCTGCTAGTTTTCTGATACCTGTCCTGCCTGCTAGTTTTCTGATACCTGTCCTGCCTGCTAGTTTTCTGATGCCTGTCCTGTCTGCTAGTTTTCTGATACCTGTCCTGCCTGCTAGTTTTCTGATACCTGTCCTGTCTGCTAGTTTTCTGATACCTGTCCTGTCTGCTAGTTTTCTGATACCTGTCCTGCCTGCTAGTTTTCTGATACCTGTCCTGCCTGCTAGTTTTCTGATACCTGTCCTGCCTGCTAGTTTTCTGATACCTGTCCTGCCTGCTAGTTTTCTGATACCTGTCCTGCCTGCTAGTTTTCTGATACCTGTCCTGTCCTGCTAGTTTTCTGATACCTGTCCTGCCTGCTAGTTTCAGCATATCACTGCTTACACCCGATGGACCTGGTGCCTTTCCATCTTTCATCCCTTTCAATGCTCTTACTACCTCTTTTTTCTGTTATATTTTCCACTGAACCTTCCACCATTTCAACTTTCTCCAGCTCGTTGTTATTTTCTACATTCAGCAGTCGCTCAAAATATTCTCTCCATCTTTCTCGCACCTCCCTCTCCACCACCTTGATTTCTCCGTTTTCATCCTTTACATACGTTGCTCCTTGTACATCTTTCTTGTCTTTTCTCATCTACTTAGCTACTCTGAACATCTGCCTTCCTTCTGCTGTGTTCAAGTTTTAACTCCACTTCTCCGATGCTATTAACCAGATCTGATGCTCAAAGTTTTTCTTTTTCTTTTTTCAGATCCAGAATTGATAGAGCATTTTCATTCTCGTGTAATGATCATTTTGAAGAAAATGGGAACATTACAAGGGAAGCGAAGAAAGACATTTCAACGTTTCAGTGTGGAGGAGAAGGCTGTGTGTTACTTCCAAGCTCAAGTTCTTAAGAAAGCAACCAGTATCCTGAACCAGTTGAAAGGTACCCGGCTGAGGCAGCCCGATGCCAAGGTCAGTCAGAATTCCCAGTTGAAGCACCTGGCTGACCTTACGCCAAAGGTGGCAGCCTTAGTGGGCCAGGTGATGGAGAAGACCACCAGTATTTCTCATCAGATGGAGGTGGAGGTGACCTGTGAGTTGCAGCGGCTGATGGTGCTCCTGTCTTATTGGACTTTCCTGGAAAAGTTCACAGTGTACGGGAATGGTGAAATGGTGAAAATAAAGGCCAAGCTGGAGGCTTTGATGAATCCCACAATCAAGTTTGATGAAGAACTGGACAAGAAGGTGCGGGCCCTACTGAAGGAGAGTGAGCAATATATAGGTGGCCTTGGAGTCAGTGACAGTGAGAGAGTAATGATTCTTAAAGCCATGCAGATCCAGCAGGGACATTGGTACAAGTGTCCCAAGGGGCACATCTACTGCATCACTGAGTGCGGGGGAGCCACGGTGGAAAGCAACTGTCCAGAGTGTGGAAGTCGTATTGGTGGAGGGAACCACAGGCTGAGGAGCGACAATGCTTTGGCCCCAGAGATGGATGGGGCAACACATGCTGCATGGTCAGAAAACAACAACATGGCTAACTTTCACATCAATGATTTGTAACAATTTCATCATCAGAAGAGATAAACGGTTTCCTTTTTTTTTTTTTTTTTTTTCATACATAAGAGCCTTTTCCCAAATGTATGGGGTGGCACAAAACCCAGAGGAGTTTGTTCTTACAAATACTTGATACAATTTGCATTTACACCGATTTATATGCACAGTGATTTCTTTATTTGAATATTTGTAAGTTATAAATTTACATGAGATTTATCCCTCCCAATAATGATGTGTGTGTATATATATATATATATATATATATATATATATATATATATATATATATATATATATATATATATATAATATATATATATATAATATATATATATATAATGAATGTTTAAAATAAGTAAAATTTTACAAAAACTTAATTATACACTTGCATGAATGGCTTATGCAAGTATAATATTAGCCATTTAGTTTGTTAGTTTTATGCATGATAACTAGTTGTAATATGATATAGGAAATCAGTAGCTTACTACATTTTACTTTTTTACTTTGAGCACACAGTATTCAATATACACTTGATTTGAAAAGAAACGTGATATGAAGTAATTCACTATTGAACAAGTAGGTTCTTTTATGTATCAAGGAGTTGAAGAAGGAATATTTTAGCTGTGTACCATGATGTAAACTTCATATTTTTTGTGAGAATAAAGTTCTTTATAAAGAGACCGTGCTTCA
The DNA here is from genome assembly GCA_016584305.1 of Chionoecetes opilio. Taxonomy (NCBI): domain Eukaryota; kingdom Metazoa; phylum Arthropoda; class Malacostraca; order Decapoda; family Majidae; genus Chionoecetes; species Chionoecetes opilio. The sequence goes on from JACEEZ010011322.1 coordinate 87,556, forward strand.
TATACAATGATATATTTCAGACCCACAGACAGGCTGCAGGACACATACATCCCATCTCTTACAACAAGAATATTTCAACATCAAAATACATTCAAGAACATGTATGGGGTGTGTGTCAGTCAGTCATCCTTGTCCCTCCCAGCCGTACCCAACATATGCTAAATGTAGGACTCTAATACAAATATGGGATGTCATCTCTCTCTCTCTCTGCTGAATATGGTTAAATTGCACCCAGTCCTTCCGTTCCTCGTCCTCCAGCCATTCCTTTTTTAAATGCTTGCTGGTACCACACTTTCGTCTTTTGTTTTTGGCGGGGTGACACTACCCCTGCACCCCTCCTCTCCTGAACCACTCATTTTAGAGTAAAAGCGAAATTAAATTATCCAGGAGCAGGAGCATGGTGGGTTCACAAGCGCCGAAGATGCAAAGAACACTTCCGTGAGGAGAGTCGTGCGGTGGCCGAGGTCTGCCGCTACGCACAGGTAGCCTACTGTTCTTGTCTTGCGCCTGATGCTTATAACACGCGTTCGTCCGATTTAGCGTCCCAGACTGCCCCGGGTGACAGGCATAAGAACAAGAAAATAAGGAAGCTACAAGAGGCTGTGAGACCTACACGTGGTACGGTAGGTCATATATTATTCACACGATAATGAAAATTATTTCAAATAACTCACTGCTCTAAGAAACTCAGATTTCCAAGTTTTTTCAAATTCATATCGAAGATGCCAAGGTGAAGGCAAATAATCCATATCTTGGGAAAAATGCCAAGGAGTGGCACTGGGTAGGAGCAGAGCCATAGGAGGGATACAGTAAACACTATAATTCGATCTAATTGGGGGGAGGACTGGGTCGAATTATCCGAAAGCCCGAATTATCCGATGGTTACCTGACTTACCTCTAGCCCCCCCACACAGTAAGAAGTCGCTCAAGCATGCCAAAACTGCACAGATTGTATTACTTGTACTCACCAAAACATGGCTAATACTGAAGTCTAAATGCAGAACTACTTTACACTGAGCACTCAGGCGTCACTGATAACAGGCACTTAAGGCAAGGGCTGCGTTCAGTAATGCAACGCGCACAGGTGCACACGGAGGCGCACGGTGATGTAGGCATACAGTATGCCAAGTGCAAGCTACCCCCGCACTACAGCTCAGTTGGGAGGTGGATCGCTACTGAGTTGTCAACTTGCGCCACAATAAGGGTATGTAAACAAAGGGAAAAGAAAGCTTCTGCTATTTGCTCTCCTCTTCTTGCCTCCAGGCTCCTTAATATTTCATTTCCTGCTGTTATAACTTTGCTGCATTAAATTCAGGGTCATCAGCAAGTTATTCTTCAACAATAAGAATAGCCACAGAGCTTAATTTCGGCAGCTGCTATCTTGGTAGCAATGTAAATTGTGAAGCGTTCATCTGCAGTATCGTTCAGCAGGGAGAGTGCGTAGGGGGGGGTGGGGGGGGTGACCGCTACTCAACGCAGCCCTGGCAGGTGTCACTCAGGAGATTTGTAAGGTAAGGTCTTCAGTGTTTGAGGTGCTTAATGTGTTGGAGGCGATGTGGAGGCTGGCTGACGAAGTGGATGGCACAGAGGAGATGGACGATGCTGCAGAAAATTTTGAAAATTCGAACTTCAGTTCTGATTATGGAAAGTTGGAAAGTTGTTGAAAATTTTGAACTTGGCCTGAAACAGGTCGAATTATCCGAAGTACGAATCATACGGGTTCGAATTAGAGAGGGTTTACTGTATTTATGGCTCTGCTGGGTAGGAGAGGTCTGAGCAGATGAATGGTGTGAGATGATAGACAGGAGTGTGGATGGCAGGTGGAGTACCTGCTGCCGCAGGGGTTGTGTGCTGAGTGGAGAAGTAAAAGAATTCTTGGAGAGCTTTACTAGTATAAGAGATAATGAGAGGCAGGGGGCCCCTCAGTGATGGGGGACATGTATGAATGTAATGCTGGAAGAGGAAGGAGGGGAAAATGAAACCCCTAGTTTAACTTACCCCTCTTGCTTCTCTCCCAACAGGTTACATGTGTAGCTACGTGTATAGGAGAACGCCGGTGTCTTGTGATCAGGCTGGCAGCAGTCTGTTTATGAGGTGCAGTCCGCCTTTGTTTACTAACAAAAGAAAAGGCTAACTGCGCATGCGTGGAGGCGAATATTTTTTTGTTAATTGATTTAAAGGGCCTAACATGACTTGTTGATCAACAAAGTCCGTGCCCAGGCGTCCGACGACAACATATCTGTCTTTGTTTATCAACAAAAGTGGGGGAGGGGAGGCAAAAGTTTACTAACAAAGACTTGTTATCAGCATAAGCATTCGCAGGCGTCCTCGGACAATATGGCTGGAGATTTACAGGAAAGATTAGCCAAATATAAGGATGAAATAAGGCCCTTTACATCAATTTACAAAAAAAAATATTCGCCTCCGCGCATGCGCATTTCGAGTTTTCTTTTGTTAGTAAACAAAGGCGGACTGCACCTCATAAACAGACTGCTGGTCACACGACACCGGACCAAAGGCTTCACCGACAAGTTTCGTTGGTTGGGTGACTCCCAACTCAAGTTCATGTTCAAGCTGGACAGTGTTTACATTTTACAACTATGGTGCACGTGTGGTCACTGGTCACTGTGGTGGTGACAGTAGTAGTGACTGGCCAGCTGGCAGGACAACGCCGACATTATCCATTAAAGTATATTGCGGTATTATTTTACGATGGCACCAAACTTCCCTACACAATTGGGAGCATGGTTTTTATTTATCTTATTGTATTCTAAGAGACATTTTCTCTGAGCTTTCCGTCGCAAATCAATAGTTTCGGAGATTTGCGTCGCAAATCAATAGTTTCGGAGACATCGCCCTGAACGTCACCACCTTTGACCTGCCCACCCTGCTGGCCGCCGCTGCCGTCCACCCATCACAACGCCCCACCGTCATCCGCCTCACCTGTGCCTTCCTGAGGAAGACTAATCAACTCTAGAGACTGTGATTACTTTACGGCTGTACACCAGGGCGAATATCGTCGACTTCGGCATTTTGTAAACAAGGAGACATATTCCTCTCCTCACCTAAAAGGTTCTATATCTCCGAAACTATTGATTTGCGACGGAAAGCTTAAAGAGAAAATGTCTCTTAGAATACAATAAGGTAAACAAATACCATGCTCCCAATTGTCTAGGGAAGTTTGGTGCCATCGTAAAAATGTACCTATATTGCTGATCTTTGTACGTTCCCTTAACTTAGGGTTGCCAAACGTCCGGATTTTCCCGGACATGTCCGGAATTTAGGTATCAGGAGGGGATTAACTCGGGGTGTGGATGGCACAGAGGAGATGGAAGATGGTGCAGAAAATTTTGAAATTTCGAACTTCAGTTCTGATTATGGAAAGTTGGAAAGTTGTTGAAAATTTTGAGCTTGGCCTGAAACAGGTCGAATTATCCGAAGTTTGAATCATACGGGTTCGAATTACAGAAGGTTTACTGTAATGTAATGTTCCATGGGCATACCTGACAGGACCGACAGAGCGCTACACTGCTCTGGGCCCACAATTATCCCTTATGAATCCCGTCAGAAGAATCATTTCATAGACGCACTGACAGGCTAACAATCACAATTCGGGGAATAAATCTTATTTCCCATTATTATATGTATATAAATTGATCTTGGTAGGACTCTAACCCACACTGTATAGACATCGCCCTCCAACGAAACCACAGTCGGCGACGCTGCCGATTAGACCAAACTGATATATGCGCCTGGTCAGCGGTCATCTAGGTATTTTCTCGCATTACAGTTATAATGGACAAGAACTGCGCGGTTGCTACCACCGCTATGACTTACGTTTTCTGTATTTTTTTTTTTGCTTAGTATAGTGTGCAATGTTAATCCACTTCCGCGTAAACTTCAAAACTTATATAGCTACATATTAAAAGAAATTATATAATTGTCTAATAGAGCATACAGACGCATCTTCCCTGTCCGGAGGCCCAACCACCCTTTAGGAGTAGATATTAGTTCGGACTTTCAAAAGTCCTAGGATTCTTACCTACATCATCGTGTAGATTTCTTTTTCTAGATTTTAGACTTCATATGGTTACCGACTGGACTTCTGTAATGCCAAGATATGGGTTGGAGAAAATTACCAACAATTTTCCATTCATCTCACCAATCTCACCTCTCGGCCAATCCCCAGCCTTCGTCTAAATATTACGAGTCCATGAATATATTTCGGTCTTAAACATATAATACACATGTATATTTTAGCCCAGTGATACTCTCATTAAAATGGTCCTCACAGCAGTACTTGCAGCCTTTGGACATGGGGAAATAACGGCGAGCAGCCAGCCACCATCGCTTCCTTAGCTTGTATTTTTTGGGAATTGAGATGAATATTTTCCCTGGTGTTGATCTGCCAGTATAAGTGCACAGTGGCACGTAGCACCAATGAATATTTATTTCCCCATTACTTTGCCATGGCTTTGCTGGTGTCATTATAAGTAACACACTGTGCTTAACCTCCGCTGCCTCCCGCGTGTGTCCAGCTGATGACGTCAAGACCAATGACGGAACTTTTTGAAGTCGCGTCACATTTGGGCAACTTTAAACCTTATTTTCATATTTTTTATATCCTATTTTCTCTGAAATTGTAATATTTAGAGTGATTTTTAACAGTTTAGGAATCTAATGGGCAATCTTTTACAAAAATAATTTGTTAGGCAACATGTCTATAATCAGTGTTCAGTATGATTCAAGTTCAGTGAATCCCATGGTCATTGTTTGGAATCTAAACCCCCAAAAATGATGAGGTGATGATTTCATAGATTGATAACTTTAGTTTTCACATGTATCTTCTTTGCAGCATCCATAATGGCAGAATGTAATGGACTAGATAAAACTTTTTTGGAGCATCACAAACAGCAGCTACGAACTTCAGGCGTCCCTGCACACTTCTGGCCAACCCTGTTCAAGAAGCTGCTGGCTCAGGTGGGTCTTCATGCAGGGGCTGAGGCTGAGAACCAGGTGTTCTGCTAGAGAGCAACTTCACCACCTGCTTGTTGGCCTCTACCCCCCCCCCCTCTCTCTCTCTCTCTCTCTCTCTCTCTCTCTCTCTCTCTCTCTCTCTCTCTCTATATATATTATATATATATATATTATATATATATATATATATATATATATATATATATATATATATATATATATATATATATATATACAGTCAGCGCCATTGATATTGGTGCGAAATTTTTTTTGCTTCGCGACACGGCGTACGCCTACATAATTTTTTTTTTTTTTTTTTTTTTAAAGTATTCATGGGGTACTTACCCCAGCTGTAGTACTTCATTGTGTAGCCCTTCTACTTCCTGCTGCTCTGGAGAGGTTTGGGTACGGCTATGGCCAGGTTCTGGAGGAGGGAGGGGTCCAGGTTTGCCCAGATGTCCTGGAGCTGGGCGACGAGCTTGGGCACTGTGGAGTAGGGTGGAGCGAAAATTACCGTTTTTGCAACTTTTTCTGTGATTCGTTTGGAATAGTGGGGGAATTGTGCGAAATGGAGTCATATTCACGTAACAAAAATTGAAGTCTGCCAAAAAAATATTAAGGTGCCCCAAATCAAAGATTTGGTTTTATGACAAAAAAAAAAAAATAATTATCATACATTTGAATATTTTTATTTGTTTCGAATGTAATTATTCCAACACTATACTAAGATAGATTGGAGTGCCCCATACACTTCAAAATATAAAGAAGGCATAGTAATTAGTGTATGTATATTTTATGCAGCTCTTTGCTTATTATGACCCTTCGGATCAAAATAACCCAGAACTCCCCCAAAATATCCATTTCTTTGAATAACAGGGTCAGTAATATTTCTCGTGTTTTGATCTAGAGAATGTGAAAGTTGCATCATTCCAAACATGTTTTGCACCATCAGCCGAAGAAGAATTCCTCTTGATAGGAAACCACATTGGTGCGTATACGTGCATTATATAATGAACGATTGGAATCATATTGTCTGATGGGGTTTCAGTTGAAACATATAAACGTAAAATACAGTTGGCTGTGGTAAGCCATCTTAAATGGGTCATTTTACCCAGGTTACGAAAGTATATATAGAATATATATAGTACAGTGATACCTTGACTTACGAGTGCCCCAACTTACGAGTTTTCCAAGTTATGAGCAGTAGCTCGGTCGATTTTTTGCTTTGAATTGCGAGCCAATATCCGAGTTACGAGAGATTTTTGTTTTTTTTGTTTTTTGTTTTGTTACGAGCAAGCTTCAGATACGCCGCCGCTAGTTGGCGCAGCAAACGCCACAACATCCGGCCAGCATCCCGCGTCTCACTCGTTCACTTCACGTGGTTACCTCGCTGTGGAAGCATTTCTGTTGTGTTGTGCTATGCAAATGGCGGAGGGTGAGTACATTACGTTTAGCAGCAGTTCCACCCACAGCTGTTTCCAACAGCTGATACACAGAGTGTAAACAGTGCACTGGCGAATGCAAATGGCGGAGGGTGAGTGCAGTACGTTTAGCGGCAGTTCCACCCACAGCTGTTTCCAACAGCTGATACACAGAGTGTAAACAGTGGCGAATGCAAATGGCGGAGGGTGAGTGCAGTCCAGTCATAAAGGTACAGTAAAATAATTGGGGTGGTTTTTTGGGGGCTGGAACGGATTAATGGTATTTCAATTAATTTCAATGGGGAAAATTGATTTGATATACGAGCAAATTGAGTTACGAGCTCGATCAAGGACCTAATTAAACTCGTAAGTCAAGGTACCACTGTATATATGTTTTTTCTTTTTTTTTCTTAGAAATTTCTTTCCAAAATCAGGGTGCGCCTTCCAAGATGCAAAGTCTTATAAGCCGTAAAATACAGTATATATATTCATACATTTACATATTGCTAAAATTATTATTATGTCACATGAGATGGTTGTCATTGTGCATGTTGTTAGAGTCAAAATGTGTTGATTTTTTATTTCCTTACCATAGATACTGTGAATAAAAATATGAGAAAACTGGAGGCATGTGCAATATTGATCTCCCAAGTGTTAGGAAGGAAACTAGCAGGAAACGAGCACTCATCTTGGTGATAGATTTCTGCACCGAGGTAAAACTTTAAGCTCAGAAATCAGCACTCACAGCAACACAAAATGAGCCCGAGTGTCTCCACAGGTGTATGATGCTGGCGAGTGCTTCCAGCTGTGCCAGTTGACCTATTCTGAGGGTGACAGTGACCAGGGTGACCCATTGTGGAGGGTCATTGTTATACGGCCAGAAGGAGTCAAAGCATCAAACCCAGACCAGTACGTAGCTCAACGCTAAACAAGTGATTGTGATGAAGGGTTGGGTCACAAGGGAGAGATGACTCCAGTGAAGATTTTTGAGGTGAATTGGTTGCATGAGAGAATATCTAGGGGTAGAAATCCTTTTTAATCCTTGATGCAACTTTGATGAAACAATTAAACTACAATATTGATGATTTTATGGACATTTCCAAGAAGCTCTCAAGACAGCCCCCAAATTGACTAACCTCATTTTCCACCTGTTTCCATCATTGCTATCATAAATACAGTACATCTTTTAATGCCTTGCAGCGTCTTCATCATCGATCATGCCTGGAGTTATCGAGCCAGAGAGGCCAGGCAGTGTTTGGTGGAGATCCCGGGGCTGCTGGAAAGAATGGTGGGCCTGATGGATATCCCCAGGGAGGAGAACACCCAGGAGGAGATTGTGGAGAAGGTGATGCGGGAGATGTGGAAATACAACAGCACTTACAGTATTGGTGAGTCGTTATGAAGCAGTGACATGAGGAACTGGTGAAGGAAAGAAGATGGAGTGGAATGTGATATAGACAATGCTAGGAGAGTTGTTCAGTGAGGGAAACATGGTGATGGTGAGACTTCAGAGATTACTGGATAAGAATACTTGCTCTCAGATCACCATCTATTAGTCCTTTCCTGGTCTTTCAAATTATTATATTATGTAGTTTCAAACTGGAGTAGTGATTGATGCAGATTAGAGAACTTGCTGTTAATGTTTAAATTGATGTTTATTAATATTTATACCCAGCCGGTAAGAGTGCAGAGGAGTCCCTGCCAGTGTGGTACATCATGGACGAGTTTGGGGCGCGCATACAGCACTGTGCAGAACCCAGCTTCCGTGTTGTGCCGTTTTACTTCTCTCCCCATCAGTGCTGCTACTCCCTCTTGTTTCCTGTGCAGGTGAAGCAAAAATCATTATTATACTACTTTAGATATTGACATTGGTCAGGTGTCACAAAAGTCCAAGTACTTGACTATAGTTAGTTACACACACAGTTAAACTAAGGATCGATGATAAAATGTTGATATGGAGACGGACGGGGCCATACGAGTGTACCTCAGGCCCTGTAAAATACAACTAGATGAATACACTCGAGACAGTCCCTATTTCAATCCCATAGGATGTAGATGAGGGAGAAGAGGTTACAAGAAACTATGTGGAGGGTCCCCCGATGGACTCCCTAACCTTGGAGGCCCTGCTGCTGCCCTGGTCTGCCGAGGACGTGACGCACGTAGACCCCCGGCAGGAGGAACCTCCATCGGACTTCTTCCTGGTGAGCAGCGAGGAAAAAGGGAAAAACGTGTAAGGAAGAGAAGAAGGAAGGAAGGGAAAAGAATAGAATAAGAGATAGTCTGGAAGAGAATGAATATTGATATCATCTTAAGATTTAGAAGAGTAGGATTAGAGGCAGGTTAGACACGCCAAAAGAGTAACGGTCATCATACAAGCACAAGTACAGGTTGAAGTTCCCAAACTCGGCAACCTCGGGACCAGCGCCGAGCCGAGTAAGGGAATTTTCCGACTTTTAGAACGTAGATATATTAAAGGGAAAAAAAGCATGAAAATCACCTGAAATTTTTTTTTGGATGTTTGGGAGCCATAATACCAATAACAGACCTGTAGAAGTACACAAAATAACAGTGTACACAACTCTACAGTCACAATAACAACAAACAAATCGGCGGGAGAAACCAAGCGGCCTAGTGTGGTGGCACCCAGCGGCCGACCCGGCAACTACGCGCCGGGTTTTGGGTGTTCTGCCGTGTTTTGGAAAATCCGGAACCATAGCCGAGTTTTGGGTGTTGCCGAGTCTTGGGATGCCGAGTTTGGGAACTTCAACCTGTATGTAGATATTGAAAAGGAAACCAACATTACTGGTACTTACAATAGTTTCAGGTGTATTCTATTCTCTAAACATTGCCTCTGTGAAGACATTACAGCGCCAATTCAGTGTTAGCCTCATTTTCTCCACACAGACATAGGCATTCGGAAAATAGCAGCGCCTCTTCTCATCCATCCTGTCATCCTTCCTCCCATCCTCCCAAGCACAGGGTGGTCGCATAAATGAAACAATGGCAGTTGAGAGTGTGGAAGCTGCAGACCTACCCTCTCATCGCCCTCTTAAGATATATGCACAGTACGCCTATGTTCGGAACTACCTCACCGACGCACGATTTGCTGTGACTGAATCCAGGGAGGAGGCAGACATCTTGTGGCTTATGGAACACTTCAAGGACTTCAAGTGAGGGGCCAGGGTTTATTCAAGGACATCAGAAGACCTTGACTTATTTTCTTAGCTTTTTTATGTTCTCTTCATTTTGTGATGAAATGTATACAGCAGAGACTATTTAACCCCTTTAGACCCAGAGCATAATTTCCATTGTAATTCGGCTACCATTAGACTATTTTTTGTGATTATAAGCAATATTTTATACATATGACCTGTTTAGTATCCTTCTCTACTAACTAATTTGATATATTCAGTTACTTTTCATAATTTTATGGCTTGACAACGTACAATTTTTGATAGCAAAGGGAAGATCTGGGCGTGATGGGGTTAAGGATGAAAAAGGAACTAAGAAGCTTTAGTATTTAGAGGAAGGATAGGTCAGGCAGAGATGAGATGCGAAGGAAGACTAGAAACAAGGCGATGAGAAAAGCAGTGATAACCAAGATGCATTCTTTCCCTTGCTGTAAAAGGTTGTCTGTTGTCGAGCCATAAAATTACGAAAAGTAACTGAATATACCAAATTAGCTAGTGGACAAGGATATTTAACAGGTCCTATCTATTACATATTGCTTATATTCACTACAAAAAACATTTAATTGTTGCCAAATTACAATGGAAATTACGTTCTGGGTCTGAAGGGGTTAAGTATGAGTAGTTTGGGTTGTATGTTTGGTTGTAGTTTGGGTTGGATTGAAGGAGCTGAGTACAGTGCTGAGAGTAAGGCGATTGAGGTGGTTTGGGCACGTGAAGAGGAGAGAAGGTGGCATGGATGGGGATGAAAGGTGGATGTAGGTAGTGTCAAGTAACAGGAACTACCACGTGTAGGTCTCACGGCCTCTTGTAGCTTCCTTATTTTCTTATGTTCTTATTCCACACCAGGAGTCTGCGTGAGAACCCCAGCTGCCGTGTCAACCAGTACCCCTTTGAGCACCTCATCACCATCAAGGACTTGCAGGCGGTGGTGTGTCGCAGGGCAGGGCGTCTGGGGGGCCGGGAGGGAGAGGCCGATTCTCCCGCCTGGCTCCCTCTTACCTTCTGCTTGAAACGGGAACTAATGAAGTTTGCCTCCCTGTACCAGAGGAGGGAAAAAAGGTGTGTTCGTTATTTGTTGCTCTATTGATATTGATTATAGTCTATTTTTTTTAACAAGGCAAAAAATCCTGTCCCCTTGCTGCTTACTGACTGATATTTGATGCCAGGAGAAGGGAATACTACACTTCTTCAAAATTTCAGCTGTATTTTATCATAGTTAACCATATTAGCAGGTAAACATAGGCATAATTTCAAGCATGAGACCTTATGATAGACTATAGTTGTTTGGCAGCCAGATAACATGGAAGGGAAGGACAATTCTCTACATGGTACTTTTGTTTGTGATGGAAACGATATTGGCTTTGGGCTACAGAAAAAAAAGCGTGCTTGATTAATTTTCCAACATTTTTGATTAAATACCTAGTGTTTCAAAGTACAGTAAAACCTCTCATATTCGGACTAATTGGGCCAAGAGTGGTCTGAGTAATGCAAGGATCCGAATAATGGGGGGATATGTCAAAGAAAAAAAAAAAATAATAATAATTCTAGGTGTATATACATATATATATAGCTAGGAAATGTCCTAAAAAAAAAAAAAAAAAAAAAAAAAAAAAATCTAGGTGTATATATATTTAGCAAGGAAATTTCTACCACTAAAAAAAAAAAAAAAAAAAAAAAAAAAAAAAAGAATCTAGGTGTATATATATATAGCTAGGAAATTTCGACCCCTAAAAAAAAAAAATTATAGGTGTACATACATATATATAGCTAGGAAATGTCAACCCCTAAAAAAAAAAAAAAAATTAGGTGTATATATATATATACATAGGAAATTTCGAGCACTAAAAAAAAAAAAAAAAAAATCTAGGTGTATATATATATAGCTAGGAAATTTCGACCCCTAAAAAAAAAAAAGTCCGAATAATGTCAAAATCCGAATACGAGAGGTTTTACTGTACTAATTGTTGCATATAAAAAAGAACCTTTGTAATCATTGTTAAAATAATGATAATAAAGTTGCAAAGCATTATTTCCTCAGTAACATTTCCTGACACAGAGTGAAGAACACTTGACTATTACTTTTTATACTTATTTGTATGCATTTTTTCTTGCCTCAACATCCAAGTGTCGTCAAAAAGGGGAGAGAGCCCCTATTCTTATCCGCCTTGTTTCTATGTCTGCAGTTTATGATATATTTTTCATCTTGTAAATGTTTGTTTTCTCTTTCCTAGACTGGAGAGAGAAAAGACTGAACCTTAACCCCTAGAGTCCCAGAACGTAATTTCCATTGTAATTTGAGTCCCATTAAACGATTTTTAATGAATATAAGCAATGTTTTATAGATATGACCTGTTTAGTATCCTTGTCCACTAGCTAATTTGGTATATTAAGTTACTTTTCGTAATCTTATGGCTGACAGCACAGTTTTTTTATAGCAAGATAAGATAAGATTTTCATCCTATCTAGACACTTTGCAAGTACCAACTACAAGGTTATTGACTATACAAAGCGCCGCCACGTCAGCACGAACTAGGCGGACTCGAACCGCTGACCGATTTTTTTTTTTTTTTTTTTTTTTTTTTTTTTTTAATTTTATTTTTATATATATATATATATATATATATATATATATATATATATATATATATATATATATATATATATATATATATATATATATATATATATATATATATATATAGCAAAGGAAAGATCTGGGCATGAAGGGTTATTTTCACCAATATGTTCCATTCCATGTCCTCAGAGGCGAGGACAACCACTGGATCATAAAGCCATGGAACTTGGCACGTGGCCTCGACCACACCATCACCAACAATCTGAACCACATCGTTCGTTTGCCAGCCACTGGACCCAAGGCAAGGCCATACCCTATACTCTATTATATATTATTATATAGTCTATTATATATATATTACTCTATTATCCTAGTCTATTTTTTTTAATGAGGCAAAAATTCCATACTATTTTAAGGTCTCAAGCTTAAAATGATGCCTATGTTTACCTGATAATATGGTTAACTGATAAAATACAGGTGAAATATAAAAGAAGCGTGGTATTCCCTTCTCCTGGCATCAAATATCAGTCAGTAAGCAGCAAGGGGGTTAACTATGATCAAATACAGCTTACATTTAGAAGAAGCGTAGTATTCCCTTCTGGCATCAAATATCAGTCAGTAAGCAGCAAGGGGGTTAACTATGATCAAATACAGCTTACATTTAGAAGAAGTGTAGTATTCCCTCCTGGCATCAAATATCAGTCAGTAAGCAGCAAGGGGGTTAACTATGATCAAATACAGCTTACATTTAGAAGAAGCGTAGTATTCCTCCTGGCATCAATATCAGTCAGTAAGCAGCAAGGGGGTTAACTATGATCAATACAGCTTACATTTAGAAAGCGTAGTATTCCCTTCTGGCATCAATATCAGTCAGTAAGCAGCAAGGGGTTTAACTATGATCAAATACAGCTTACATTTAGAAGAAGTGTATATTCCCTCCTGGCATCAAATATCATCAGTAAGCAGCAAGGGGGTTAACTATGATCAATACAGCTTACATTTAGAAGAAGCGTAGTATTCCCTTCTGGCCATCAAATATCAGTCAGTAAGCAGCAAGGGGTTAACTATGATCAAATACAGCTTACATTTAGAAGAAGCGTAGTATTCCCTTCTGGCATCAATATCAGTCAGTAAGCAGCAAGGGGGTTAACTATGATCAATACAGCTTACATTTAGAAGAAGCATAGTATTCCCTTCTGGCATCAAATATCAGTCAGTAAGAGCAAGGGGGTTAACTATGATCAAATACAGCTTACATTTAGAATGAAGCGTAGTATTCCCTTCTGGCATCAAATATCAGTCAGTAAGCAGCAAGGGGTTAACTATGATCAATACAGCTTACATTTAGAAGAACGTAGTATTCCCTTCTGGCATCAAATATCAGTCAGTAAGCAGCAAGGGGGTTAACTATGATCAATACAGCTTACATTAGAAGAAGCGTAGTATTCCCTTCTGGCATCAAATATCAGTCAGTAAGCAGCAAGGGGTTAACTATGATCAAATACAGCTTACATTTAGAAGAAGCGTAGTATTCCCTCCTGCATCAAATTATCAGTCAGTAAGCAGCAAGGGGGTTAACTATGATCAAATACAGCTTACATTTAGAAGAAGTGTAGTATTCCCTTCTGGCATCAAATATCAGTCAGTAAGCAGCAAGGGGGTTAACTATGATCAAATACAGCTTACATTTAGAAGAAGTGTAGTATTCCCTTCTGGCATCAAATATCAGTCAGTAAGCAGCAAGGGGTCAGGATTTTTCACCTCATTAAAAAAAATAGACTAGTGCCTCACCCATTCCCTCCCTATGGCACTATGATCCTTCAGATGGGGGAAAGCTTTGTGCATAATGAGATAATGAGATACCGGTGCCTCCCTGGGGGTTATCTGCTACCGGGACGTATATTCGCGTTCTCTATGCGAGTATGTGGTTTCCGAGTGAAGAAGCTTGGCTGTAGCTCCGAAACTAACCATAGGCTAATCTCGAAAATACCCTCATTGTGATTCCCATACAAAGTTACCATAAAATGACCTGGAAAACCTAACCTACCCTGACCCTAACCTAACCTGACGTGTTCAAGAGTAAACCCCACATACTCTTCCAGAAAACGGGAATATGCTACCGGTGTCGTGTGGGCAAGTGTCTGTTTATGAGGGAATGTCTGTTTAGTAAACAAAGGCAAAGAAAACGGGAGTTGAGGGGAGTAATTACTAATTTTGACTTGATCAACAAAGGCATGTCCAGGCGGCATATTCTCCGCGCGCTCTCCCTTTTCGGCAGACCGCTAGGTTAGGTAAGGTTAGAAAAACGTTAAGTTAGGTTAGGTTTAGGTTTACTTTAATTATAGTAACTTTGCGTGGGAATCACAATGAGGTTATTTTCAAGAAAATCCTGTCAAAATTAATAGTTATTCCCCTCAACTCCCGTTTTCTTTGCCTTTGTTAGTAAACAGACATTCCCTCATAAACAGACACTTGCCCACACGACACCGGGACACCACCGGGATGTTGTGACTAGTGTGTGGGTGAATTTTATCCCCTGTGGTTTTGTAGTGGTGGTGGTTATAGGGGAAAAGTAGTGGTGGTGGAGAGAAAGGGTTGTAAGTAGTGGTGGTGGTTATAGGGGAAAAGTAGTGGTGGTGGAGAGAAAGGGTTGTAAGTAGTGGTGGTGGTTATAGGGGAAAAGTAGTGGTGGTGGAGAGAAAGGGTTGTAAGTAGTGGTGGTGGTTATAGGGGAAAAGTAGTGGTGGTGGAGAGAAAGGGTTGTAAGTAGTGGTGGTGGTTATAGGGGAAAAGTAGTGGTGGAGAGAAAGGGTTGTAAGTAGTGGTGGTGGTTATAGGGGAAAAGTAGTGGTGGTGGAGAGAAAGGGTTGTAAGTAGTGGTGGTGGTTATAGGGGAAAAGTAGTGGTGGTGGAGAGAAAGGGTTGTAAGTAGTGGTGGTGGTTATAGGGAAAAGTAGTGGTGGTGGAGAGAAAGGGTTGTAAGTAGTGGTGGTGGTTATAGGGGAAAAGTAGTGGTGGAGAGAAAGGGTTGTAAGTAGTGTGGTGGTTATAGGGGAAAAGTAGTGGTGGAGAGAAAGGGTTGTAAGTAGTGGTGGTGGTTATAGGGGAAAAGTAGTGGTGGTGGAGAGAAAGGGTTGTAAGTAGTGGTGGTGGTTATAGGGGAAAAGTAGTGGTGGAGAGAAAGGGTTGTAAGTAGTGGTGGTGGTTATAGGGGAAAAGTAGTGGTGGTGGAGAGAAAGGGTTGTAAGTAGTGGTGGTGGTTATAGGGGAAAAGTAGTGGTGGTGGAGAGAAAGGGTTGTAAGTAGTGGTGGTGGTTATAGGGGAAAAGTAGTGGTGGAGAGAAAGGGTTGTAAGTAGTGGTGGTGGTTATAGGGGAAAAGTAGTGGTGGTGGAGAGAAAGGGTTGTAAGTAGTGGTGGTGGTTATAGGGGAAAAGTAGTGGTGGAGAGAAAGGGTTGTAAGTAGTGGTGGTGGTTGTAGGGGAAAAGTAGTGGTGGAGAGAAAGGGTTGTAAGTAGTGGTGGTGGTTATAGGGGAAAAGTAGTGGTGGTGGAGAGAAAGGGTTGTAAGTAGTGGTGGTGGTTATAGGGGAAAAGTAGTGGTGGTGGAGAGAAAGGGTTTGTAAGTAGTGGTGGTGGTTATAGGGGAAAAGTAGTGGTGGAGAGAAAGGGTTGTAAGTAGTGGTGGTGGTTATAGGGGAAAAGTAGTGGTGGAGAGAAAGGGTTGTAAGTAGTGGTGGTGGTTATAGGGGAAAAGTAGTGGTGGTGGAGAGAAAGGGTTGTAAGTAGTGGTGGTGGTTATAGGGGAAAAGTAGTGGTGGAGAGAAAGGGTTGTAAGTAGTGGTGGTGGTTATAGGGGAAAAGTAGTGGTGGTGGAGAGAAAGGGTTGTAAGTAGTGGTGGTGGTTATAGGGGAAAAGTAGTGGTGGTGGTTATAGGGGAAAAGTAGTGGTGGTGGTGGAGAGAAAGGGTTGTAAGTAGTGGTGGTGGTTATAGGGGAAAAGTGGTGGTGGTGAAAAGGGTTGAAATAGTCATAGAAGTGGTTTTAGAGGTGGTGATACGGAGTGGTGAGCTGTGGCAGATTGAGATGGACATTGTTACTCTTCCTTGCAGAGTAATAAAGAGTGTTTTGTCAGCCACATCTTGCAAAGTGATAATGAGTGTCTATCGTCGCACTCATAAGGAAACTGCCGAAGTCATTTTTCTACTTTTCTGGAAATATAAAAAAGATCCTCATTTTCTTAATTTTGATATGAATGCTTTGTTTATCCTTTTATATTTTAGACCACTCGCACCCTACACACACACACACACACACCCTACACACACACACACACACACACACACACCCTACACACACACACACACACACCCTACACACACACACACCCTACACCACACACACACACACACACACACACACACACACACACACACACACACACACACACACACACCCTACACACACACACACACTCTCACCCTACACCTACACACACACTCGCACCCTACACCTACACACACACACACACACACCCTACACACACACACACACACACACACACACACACACACTCACACCCTACACACACACACACACCCTACTCACACACACACACCCTACACACACACACTCACACCCTACACACACACACACACACACACCCTACACACACACACACACAACACACACCCTACACACACACACACACACCCTACACACACACACGCTACACATGACATTGGCGACTATACCAATAGATGCGCCACAGAATGAAGAATTGATTTAGGCAAAAATCCAGAAATTGACGAAAAATGACTTAGGCAGTTTCTTTATGAGGGTGACGATATGCAAAAAATAGGTCAAAAATAGGTCAAAAATATGACTAATTCAACGCAAAATGGTAGTAAATAAAAAGGCGAAGAAAAAATTAATGATAGGAATGACAATGAACAATGAAACTAAATGAAACCAGAAAAAATAGATATAGTGATAGTAGTAACAGTATTGGTAGAAGTAGTAGTCGTAGTAGCAGTTGAAGTAGTAGTAGTAGTAGTAGTAGTACAGGTTGAAGTTCCCAAACTCGACAACCTCGGGACCAGTGCCGAGCCGAGTAATGGAATTTTCCGACTTTTAGAACGTAGATATATTAAGGGGAAAAAAAAGCATGAAAATCACATGAAAAAAATTAAGGTAGTTAGATAATTCCTCCCTACCCCGAAACTAGGTCACTGAGTCCATTATAATGTGGTGAGGGTGACGAAATTATTCTAAAAAGAGGATTGTATACTTCAATATGTAGGAAAAAAGCTATATTTCACCGATAAGAAACCAAGCGGCCTAGTGTGGTGGCACCCAGCGGCCGACCCGGCAACTATGCGCCGGGTTTTGGGTGTTCTGCCGTGTTTTGGAAAATCCGGAACCATAGCCGAGTTTTGGGTGTTGCCGAGTCTTGGGATGCCGAGTATGGGAACTTCAACCTGTAGTATTAAGTAGTAGTAGTATTAGTAGTAGTAGTATTAAGTAGTAGTAGTAGTAGTATTAAGTAGTGTGTTGTTTGTTTATGATGATATGCACCCAGTCACTCCCTCCCTTTGCAGATTGCTCAAAAGTACATCTCGGATCCGGTTCTCTTTCTTCGGGAGGACATTGACGTGAAGGTGAAATTTGACATTCGTTATATCGTCATGCTGCTGAGTGTCAAGCCTTTGAAGGTGAGTGATGTAGATGTTAGGGGGAGAGCGGGGCAGGTTGCATCGAGGGTAGGTTGCATCATTGCCTCTAACTTGCATTAACTTTTTTTATTATTATTATTATTGTTGTAGTTGTAGTAGTTTATAGTAGTAGTAGTAGTAGTAGTATTAAGACGATGTACGTGTGATAACATGCGAGTTAGAGGCAATGATGCAACCTGCCCCGCTCTCCCCTACCTCACTTGTTGGTAGATTGATATTAACCCCTTGAGGCCCAGAACGTAATTTCCATTGTAATTTGGGTACCATTATATGATTTTTATGAATAAAGCAATATTTTATAGATATGACCTGTATAGCATCCTTGTCCACTAGCTGGTTTGGGATGTTAACCCTTCACACCCAGATCTTTCCTGGCTATAAACAAAAGTACGTAGGTATGTTGTTGAGCCATAAAAATACAAAGTCACTGAATATACCAAATTAGTTAGTGGACAAGGATACTAAACAGGTCATATCTGTAAAATATTGCTTATATTCACTAAAAATCATCTAATGGTAGCCAAATTACAATGGAAATTACGTTGTGGGTCTCAAGGGGTTAAGTTAGTTTTTTGTAATTTTATGGCTAACAACAGACGATTATGTATAGCAAAGGAAAGATCTGGGCGTGAAGGGGTTAAAGGCAGGGCTGGGCGCGACTTTTTTTTGGTAGTGCGATAACGATACTGCGATACTTTTTTCCCGCTAGTTTGATACGCGCTACTCCGCTACTTTTTCGGATTTTCTTAAAACGATACGCGATACTGCGCTGCCGATACTTTTTTCTTACAGCGATAGTATTGCAGCGATACTGCGATACCAAAAATTTAGCTTTGCGATACTTTGCTACCTAACAAAACACTGTATTAGCCAAAAAAAAATCTATTTTACTTAAACTACAGTTTAGGCACATTAAAACATTGTAATATATTTATTTTTAAACTGACAAATTTTATTTAAAATATAAAACACACGCACACAGCACAGTTAACTAGTCACTACTGCATCTCCTCAAGCTCCTCCTCCTTATCATCACCCTGGCCCTCCTCCTCCTTCTTGTCCAGCAGCACCCTCCCCAGGTTCCCCTTGAGGAAGACCAGCTGCTCAAAGTTGTAGGCAGTGAGGGCTGACCTCTTGGCCCTCAGGATGTCCCCGCCTGAGCTGAACAGCCTCTCCACTGCAGCTGAGCTGGGGAGAGGGTTGTTGTACTTTATAAAGAGGTCCACCCACGCCTCCCTGTGGACGCTGGGGAAGTCCACTTTGGTGATGGGGTCGTCGCTGTGGACCTGCTCCCAGCTGTCCATGGCCTTGGTCAGGACAAACTTTTCTTTAAGGTCGTCTTTTAAAGTATCGTGGGAAATTTAAGCGATATTTGAGTTGTGATACTTATACTCCGCCACTTTGGAATGCTTTGCGATACTGCGATACTTTTTTGGCGGTGCGACAGTATTGCAGTATTGCACCAAGTATCGCTCTCGCCCACCTCTGGTTAAAGGAGTCAAGAGCCAGCCAGGAGTAGGGGAACATTGGGAATTTGAGTGTCTTGAGGCAACAAAGAGATGAGAATTAGTACCAGTCAGAGAAATTTGTGACAGATTTAAACCCATTCCTCGTTCAACACACGAGTTTCATTCCAGGAAAATTGTGCATTAAGCAAAAATGTTTTAAATGAATCCTATTTTCTTACTAACTCCCATTATATAAAGAGATACATTCTTAAACGAGGTATGGCTGCATAGCATTATTTTGAAAAAGATCAAGCATTATTTTGAAAAAGATCAATAAGTGAGAATTGAATGAAAATGAAGGCATAGTGCAGTAAAGCAACCCTGATGTCTGTGTGTGGCTCTGCGTCGGTGTGTTTCAGGTGGCTGTATACAAACGGTTTTGGCTTCGGTTTGCCAACGTCGCCTTTGACCTCACAGCACTGGACAACATCGAGAAACACTTCACAGTCAACAATTATACTGACTCTGGTCTTCTGCAGGTAAAGAAATGCAATCCTCCTTTCTTCACACTTCTGTTTGTTTTCCATACATTATAATGACCTTCAGCCAGTCCTGTCATTTCTTCTGAGTCTCTTGATAAAGTTTCAACCAAACCCAGTTTCTTTACACATAAATGGTCATTTACATTAACAAATAGTGCTTATGTTAACCCATTTACATTAGTATATGACACCTTCCGCACTTTTCGTACTTCCTCTAAGCTGATACTACCTACATCCCACAACACTCTTCAATTCCAACATTCCTCCAACCCATCCTGCCCAAGAACTGACTGTCTGTCCTCGGTCAAAGCCCTGAAATAATGTTCTATTACCAGGAGTTTCAGGACAACCTCCCATCATATATTTGGTATGGAAAGTGGAATCCTTGAGTACTTACCTCTATCCTCCAACAGATGTATTGGCATGACTTTGTGATCAAGTTTGACAACCAGTATCCAGAACACCCATGGGAGGATGCAGAAAAGCAGATTTATGACATGATTCTGCAGGTGAGAAGTCAGGCCGTTGAGGTAGCATTTACTTGCCACACAATTGATTCATTCTGATCTACTTTGTCAGTCTGATCTATTCTGACGTGAACTTTGTTTCTTGCATCTCCTGTAAGAAGGTGGCCATGATAGAAGGTCTCCATTTGCTCCTGTTCATACTCTCTAACATCTGCCTGCTTCATCACAAGAGTTGAGTGTCTAGGCAGGAACAGATGGAGACTCGTGGCTGGGGCAAGTTGATGTTTACTGTCGAGAGTTGTTTGGTATGGGAAGGGAGCCTGCATGGTGACCCCCGGGAGTGGCGTTGTAGGGTGGTGAGGCGATGCAATGATTGATTGGTTTTGAAAATAACTAACTTCTCACCACTTCCACAGGTGTTCCAGGCAGCTACAAGTGAGGACATCCCTACGGGCATCCCTCACAACCCTCAGTGCAAGGGTTTCTATGGCTTGGACGTCATGTTGCAGTGGACCACCAGAGCAGGTGGGACATTACCTTTGTTTGAAGGTCTCCTTTTGCATGGATCAATATTTATTTATCCATATAACAGTAGATGTTATTCAAAATTTACTTCATTCTGTGAGTGCATCCATGTCACAATAACTACACACACATACCTCTTATCTCAGTCACATCAATAAACAGATAACTTTCAGCAATAATTGTTTTTCTAAATGCAAACTGCCTATCTCAGACAGTGGGTGGGCTCAGCACAAAGCAGATTGTTCACAGACAATTGAACCAATTTGTAAGCATAAACTTCTAATTTTCCAAATACAATAATGTAATCAGAGCTGGCCACGTCTGCAAACACTTCCGTGAATTCTGCTGCAAATTCTGCAACGGCAGAAGTGTGATTTCAATATTTGTGACAAATTTTACATAAATGTTTTTTTCCTTTGTCGAGTCACCTCCACAAGTGCAAACCTGCTCCGCAAACTTCCACGTTGGTGTCCTGGCACCACATAGGAGTGGCAGCCGTTTTACAAGTTCAACAGCTTGGGAACTGAGAATCATCATGTGATGGAAAAGCAAAAAATTTTCAATTGGGATTGCCAGCGGTATCATTTTGCAGTTGCAGAAAAGCACATTCCAAGGATGTGCAAAATTGCCTGCTGTGGGATGTATTAGTGAGGGATTGCGGATGCTTGATTGTGGAAAAGAATGTTCGTTTGCGATGCCCAGCTCTGATTTCAATTGGAAATAGATTTTACACAAAATGTAGAAAATTTGCAACAATTGATGGTAAACCTTATCTTCTAACCTAATCATCTTCTAACTATTTTCCCACTGCAGAGTAATCATTTCAAATTAATTTCTAGGTACAAAGTCTATGGAACCACAACTTTTAGAGGTGAATTTTGGGTCAGACTGCAAGCGTGCCTGTGAGTACTACCCCGAGTTCTTCAACGACATCCTCTCCGTGATGTTCCTGGATGAGACAGAGGGACACAATGTGGCAGTGCTGGAGTAACACTTTAACAAAACTCAAATTGCACATCACCAGATGACGACTATGCAGACTTGAAGTCCTGTGAATGGCAACACTGTCATGACTGAATGGTGTGGGTTTATCCAGATCTACTGTAAGTTCTATTAACCCCTTGAGGCCCAGAACGTAATTTCCATTGTAATTTGGGTATCATTAGACGATTTTTAATGAATACAGTATAAGCAATGTTTTATAGCTATGACCTCTTTAGTATCCTTGTCCACTAACTAATTTGTATATTAAGTTAGTTTTTGTAATTTTATGGCTCGACAACATACAATTTTTTATAACAAAGGAAAGATCTGGGCGTGAAGGGGTTAAGTAAGTAAGTAAGTTCCTCAATGCCTAGCGTTCTTGTATTTTTATGCCATTTATACTGCTGCTGTAGTGAAGCCTAGCTGTGTGAAGCCTCGGGGCAATTTATCCTGAGTTGCAGGTACATTGCAGGGGATATTTTTGGTCCCGTCTTGAGTCTCGTGAAAATAAATCATTAAACAGGCTGAACTTCTTGTATCATTATTCTTGCCTCGAAAGCTCCACAGTCCCGTGTTTTGGCAGACGAAATGTTTCTTCTTATTATTATTATTATTATTCTTATGTTTAAACTTTTCTAACACTTCTTGATCAGTTTCAGATTTCCATTGCGATTTTCTATTGCGATTTCGATTCGGATTTCGATTTCTGTTTGAGTTAAGCTAAGATGTGCACACGGGGGGTTTTCTACAGGGTCATACTGTGTGCATGTATGATGATTTTGGGACCCATTGCCAATTTCGATAAAAAGTACATCAGCGTGTAGGGAATGTTTGCGTGCATCGGCCCATATATATTTGACCCCCCAAAAAATGTCTGGGGGTGGGGGGGGATGGTCCGTAGTTGAAAAATGTGGAGCGAATGGCACCGCACGGCTAGATTGTCATCGAGCGGCGAGATTTCCCTGCCGAATTTTCACGCGCCCAGGGGATAGAACGAGAGGGAGGAGGGGCTGGGTTACCGCGTTAGAGGGAGGCAAGGAGTGAGTCATGGAGAGTGAAGGCAGTAAACATATGCAGCTGTGTGATAATTGTGGAGGCACCCCAGGCGTATGGATGTCTTGGGATTTTGAGCCTTATGTCTAGGAGGTGTCTGGTGTTCGTTGCCACCAAGAGGTCTACAATAACATGAGTCAGGAATGGAGAGAGAGAGAAAGTGAGACATGCGTATGTCGTACGTATAAATGGACTTCAGAATTGCATTTTTATGCAAGCAGACATTGCATTTTAGACACATGTGAAGTACCACAGCAACATGTACTAGACCCACACCAATTTTTAGCCGCCTGCTTATAAACGCGCGGTTTTGGTACGCGTTCAAAAGCTCTGCTCTTAAGAGTCTTCCCGCAGTCCGCCGGGGGAACTCTTAAGAGTCTTCCCGCAGCTCCCGGGTTAACAGTTGATTGGCATGCTTGGAGGCAGCTGAGGTTTAAGGTGCTGGCTAGGGCTACATAAATTTAGTTGAATGGATGTTCTTTGAATCTATCTACCTGACATACATTTAGAGACATACATGAGATACATTTCTAGGAACTCCCTCAAGGGTATGGCTGCGACAGACAAGGCAACATTTATTCCTGTCGTGACATGCTCCAATCCTTCCCCTCTTCTCTCGTCCCTTTCTCTCATATGCTGCACCACCCTGTCTCCCTGTCTCATTGGATGGCTGTCCTTTTGTACCCATATCATTTACTACGTTCATACATACTCTCTTAGTCATCTAACTTTATGCCATTCTATGTGGCCAAACCAACCTAGAGTGCTGACCTCCTCAAGCACTCCCTCGCATTCCCTTCATTTCATTCATACATTTAATCACACACACACACACACACACACACACACACACACACACACACTAATTAAATGAACAATGGTAGATGAAAAAAATAATAAGACACTATTTTTTCTGCAGCACACTTTCGGGACCAAGGTGACGTGATTAGACAGGTTAGTTAAATAAAAGAGCCTCGTCTGAAGGAGAATAATGGCGTATATTTGTTTGTACACAATGGACAGGTAACAGCCGGGCCAGCCAGCCGTCTACCTGTAACCCTGATATACTGTCAGGAACCCCGGTATTATGTACAGGCGAACGCAGTAGGAGGAGGAGGATGTTTACAGTGGTGGTGACAGTTTATATAATACACAAACATGCATACACAGACCTGCCATGCTGTGTGTGTACTTATAACTTACACGGGCTTGCCATGCTGGTTTTTTTTTTTTTTTTTACATTTGTGCCTATAGCGCCTGTAGGCGGTGACTTCGAAGGCTTGGATGGTAGGCCCTGGAGGCTCACTTGAGGGCTGTGATGGTTGGCCCTCGCCCGTGGTGGCGCAGGCAGGATTTTTATAGTGAAGCCTGTGATTAGAGGCTCATGCCACTCTTCTGTGTCCTCCGATGCACTCGCAGTCGAAGGTAGAGTTAATGGGCAGCATGTGTGTGTTCTTAGGCCACTTGACGGTGCAGAAAGATTTTGGTCTTCGTCGGGGATCGAACTCAGATCACCGAGAATGCCACTCAGAGACGCTAACTACACTGCTACAGCCTCCCCCATAGAGTATGTTTTATGTACGTGTGTGTGTGTGTGGGTGTACTTAACTTATACATAACACGGGCCTGCCATGCTGTGTGTGTGTGTGTACTCAACATATACATAACACGGGCCTGCCATGCTGTGTATGTGTGAGTGTGTGTACTTTAATTAACTCATACATGGGCCTGCCATGCTGTGTGGCTGTGTGTGTGTGTGTGTGTGTGTGATGTATAGCTGTTCCGTGGTCTCCCCGGGATGCCTGTAGCATAACGGAGCCTCCAGTACAAACCTTGTAGAGTAATGGACACACGTACGTACACGCGCCCTATAATTAATTACGACGAGATCTTGTTTACCAGTTGCCTGAAACCTTATATTGTTGTTTATATTATTGTTTATTATCCTTGTCCACTAGGTAATTTGGTATATTAAGTTACTTTTCGTAATTCTATGGCTAACAACAGACAATTTAGATAGCAAAGGAAAGATCTGGGCATGAAGGGGTTAAACAACAGTCGGTAAAAACGAATAATTAGGTCGCGTTCAATAATCGGATCTCTTCAGCACTTGCAAAACTATAGAAGAGTGAAATCTACGGCAGTACGGAATGAAAAAAAAAAATGTCGGCACTTGACGTATAAATAGGCAAGTTGTGGTAATTTGGCAAAAGTAATAAGTAAAAAAGTAATAGTAAGTAAAATAATAAAATATGTAAAAGTAATAAAGTCAACCACGTGATTACACCGAAGGTAACACAAGATATAACATGCATGGAACAAACACAGTAACAAGGCCACAAAAGTAACTACAGGTGGTAACAATCTACAGACAATTAAAACAACACAACAACAAACAATAACAAACGCTACAACAACAGAATTAAAACAAACAACAAACAATAACAAACGCTACAACAACAGACAATTAAAACAAAACAACAACAAACAATAACAAACGCTACAACAACAGTTACAAGAGCATGCAAACTACACCCACAAAACACGTACCTACATCTGAAAATGAAACAAAAAAACACTATAAAACTAACCACTAAGCACACCCATCTATTCATTCCATTCATCTTTTTATAATACTAATATAAAATAACCACGTTTCTTCTTTCTCTTCTTTCTAAAACATACTTCTGAAAAAAACATCATTCTGTTCTCACATTAACCCTTGAGGCCCAGAACGTAATTTCCATTGTAATTTGGGTACCATTAGACGATTTTTAGTGAATATAAGCAATATTTTAATAGATATGACCTGCTTGGTATCCTTATCCACTAACTAATTTGGTATATTAAGTTACTTTTCGTAATTTTATAGCTAAGAACAGACAATTTTTTTATAGCAAAGGAAAGATCTGGGCGTGAAGGGGTTAAATCTCCGAAATTACTGCAAACAATCAACTTACACTCCTACCTTACTCAGAAGTCAAGAAAGACTGAATTCTATGTACTATAGTTGTAAAAGTATAAAAATAATCTACTCTTCTACTAATCGTCTATACTCTACCGTATAACACTATAGTCGCCAGTCACTCGCCACTGCACTAATGTCGCCAGGCACAATATGTTACAAATTTTAGCAATACTACAGACTTTTATGTGCCACTAAAGACGCATGCACAGTAGTTTATATTATGTACATCACACTACATGTCTTCAGTGACACATAAAAATCTGTAGTGATGCTAAAATTCGTAATATATTGTGCCTGGCGACATTAGTGCAGTGGCAAGTGACTGGCGACTATAGTGTTATCTACGGTATACGACCAGCAGCATCGAAACACTTCAGGACTCTTAATAAGCGATCTAAATATCTTTTCTCCTCAATTGTGTCGAGTTCAACACCGCTACAACACAGTCTAGGGAGGTTATGTTGTAGGTCTGTAGGGGGGGGAGGGGGTTGTGTTGCCTTCAAGCCCAGCAGGGAGGAGCAAGGCACCCCAAACATTAATAACAATAACAATAATTACAATAACAATAATATTAATAGCATGCCTTTGTACAGTTCCCAGTCCCGATCTATTTACAAAGGAAGGTCAACTGAGGGTGCTGTGACCTCAACTCTTGTTTTTGACTCATAATGAAAAGAAAAGAAAATGATGGATGAAAAGATATACATAGTTACAAAAATTGTATTAAAAGTAAAGAAAGTAGGAAATGTGAAAACAGTGAAGCATAAGCATGGAAAGAGAAAATGTGTTCAAAGTCTGTGTACGTCTGTGTGAATAAATGTTAATGTTTCATTCACCCACGGTCTTGACACGCGAGCTGGACTCGCGATCGCAAGCCTTTTTACCTTCCCGGAAAGAGCTGAGAGCTCATATATAGTGACCGATCTCTGGGCAATGTTGGGACCTCACACACCATACATCACCTTGCTCAAGGGGGACAGTAACAACCTGTGCTGTCAGCGGATGGCACCCTGAGCGAGCCTTGATCTCTCGACCTACTGAACAGCAGGCGGAGACGCACCCGATGAGATCAAGCAGGTTTTCTTTTTGGTTTTTTTTTGTATGTGTGTGTGTGTGTGATTAGGTGGCTGGATGGATGTGTGCAATGGTCACATTTTGATTTTTTTTTCGTTAGCAAGAGAATTAAACTAAAAGCAAAGAGAAAAAGAAAACACCAACACTGTACATAAATACCGAGCAAGGGATGAAGCAAAAGTGGCAAAACGAGAGAATAAAAAAAGAAGGAAGCCAAGGACTGACCAAAGACTACTGTACGTATACTTTGGACTGACCTTTCATTATGAGTCCAAGAGTAAGAAGGCTGAGTAACCTACCTACCCTGAGCCCCGCGCCCCCAGCCTCCTGCCGGGGGTGGCGGGCCGGGCGGGGCGGGTGGAGTAGGGGGGCCCGGGCTGCAGAAGAGCTGGGGGGCTTCTCACCTTATCCCTGCCAGCCCCAAAATGGTTCCTGTGCCCCCCTGCGGTACCCCGGGGTGGGAGGGGGAGTGAGGGATGGGGTGAGGGAGGCCGCCTGCCGAAGTCCGTGTTAGCATTGTTAGTGGTAGCGAGGCGTTGCATCTCCCTGGCGTTAGTTTGCGGGTGTGTGTGAGCGTCCCGTCCAGAGGCAAGACCCGGGTGTTGGGGCCGCGTCGTGTGGCTGTGTGGGGGGTTGTGGTGGTGGTGGTGTTTCTGGGTAAGCAGCGGGGCCCCTACCGAAGCGTCCGTGTCCTTAGTGGAGCTGTAATGATCAAGTAACTCATTAGATCCCCCCAAAGACACCTCATCCCGCACCCCGCCCCCCTCACACCGTCACCCTGGCTACGCGGCGGCACCACCTGACTCACTAACGAGCTGCCCTCCTGCCCCTCACCCACGTACATGCTCCCCCCACCTGAATACGACACCTCATGGTACCTACTCCCCCCTGCAGGTAAGCCCGGACGCCCTGTGCTGTGTCCTGGGTAGGGCTTGATGGTGTTTGTCTGCCTCACATCCTCCACCTCGCCACCTGTGACTTGGTTGACTTGGTTGTACATTTTTGGGTCTTCGGTGACCTCTGCGGCAGGGTAGTGGTCAGCAGGGGCGGCAGGGGCGGCAGAGGCATATCCGGGAATGCCCGTGATGGCCCGAGGGTCGTCCTGCCAGCTGTAGTCTTTGTTTAGGTCACTGAGGAAGTCGGTGAAGGTGGGGAACTTTGGCGTCTGGAAACTGTCGGCGGAGGAGAGCGATGGCCAAGAGACAGGCTGGAAGGGCTCCTCGGTGCCGGGACTCGGGTAGGACGGGGCCAGGCTCAAGGGTGGCTCCGGGAGGCTGTCTGGCCCATCATCGCCTCTTTCAGGGTAGTGGTGCAGGAGGTCGACGGTATGGTTGGGGTAGTGACTCACGGTGAGGGCGTCATGGGGCAACCCGGGACCTGCCCCGCCTGCCCCGCCTGCCCCTTCTGCAGGATGCCCGTGGAAAACATTTACCGTAACATGTATCGCTTTGTTGGAGGAATGAGAGGAGGGAGAGTGTGGAGGCAGGGAGAGAGAGGGACTGACACCCTCCATTCCAGAGATCCCAGAGAAGGTGCCTGAAGGAGACGGTGACGGCGGGCTTACCTCAACGTCCCTGGTGTGGCGGCGGTTGAAGGAGCGGCGCCGCATCCTGGGTATGATATTGGCAAAGCCGGCCATGGTGGTGTCAACGAAACGACGGAAGGACATGCGGCTCTGGCTCGGCCGCTCCTTGCGCTGTCGTGGCGGCTTGGGGGCGTTGGGCGCGGGGAGGAGGGCGTCATCGTCGAGGGGGCGCGGCAGGGGGCGTGCGTTCCTCTGCCGCGGTGGTGGTATCGCCCGCACCTGGCCGGGGCTGCCTCCCATGGTCCTGCAGGCGGCGGTGAAGGGGCGCGGGGAGTTAGTTAGTTAGATTAGTTAAGTATTTATTAGTTAAGTTATTATTAGTTAAGTTAGCGACATCAGTACCCGTTTATGCAATGATTTCTATAGTATACACACACACACACACACACACACTCTCTCTCTCTCTCTCTCTCTCTCTCTCTCTCTCTCTCTCTCTCTCTCTCTCTCTCTCTCTCTCTCTCTCTGCCCCCTTACCTAATGATGCCGCTGCCTATCCTGTTGGCCAGGTCTCCCACGCTGGACATCATGGTCTGCATCATTTGGGTCAGGCGCGACGAGGTCCTCTGTCCCGCCGCGGGCTGCACCCCGACGCCCGCCACCACCACCACCGCCGCCACCGCTACCCACCACCACGCACGCTGACGGGGAAACCAGGTAAGGTAAGGGTGAATTCTGTGGCCATTTATTAAAAGCATTTATTTATATTTGCATGTATGTATGTATGTATGTTTTTTTTTTTTTTAACATCGCTAATTAAAAAGGGCAACAAAAACAAAAAAAGGAGTCCCTATAAAGTCCCTATAAAGGAGACAACAAGTGAATATAAATAGGGGGGATGGGCCAATGTCTATCTATCGATCTACCTATCAATCTACATATGTCTATCTGTCTGTTTATCTACCTGTCTGTCTATATCTCTGTCTGTTTAATTGTTTGTCTATCTGTCTGTCTATACATCCATACATATATATTTTAACATACATAAATACCCGATTAAATAAATAATAATCCCGACGCCCGCCACCACCACCGCCGCCACCAAGGATAGCAATATGCCCGTATTCGTAGTCACATACCATCATTGTACGTGGTCATTGTTCACTATTTGTCTTGCCCTAATTAAATCAATAGGTCATGCCAGCTCTGTTGTGATTGCAATAGGAGTACTGTATGATTGCTCTAGTACTTTCCATGGCAGCTACAAGATCAAGTGAATAATTTTGACTGAGTAGAAATGGAACAAAATCATAGCAATTACCACGAGCAATCATGGTATGTGACTACGAATACGAGCATATGTACTATCCTTGGCCGCTACCCACCACCATGCACGCTGACGGAGACACGAGGTGAGGTAAGGGTGAATTGTGTGGCCATTTATGTAAGTACCATTTGTATGTATATATGAATGTATGTACAGTTTTCTGATTTTTTTTTACGAATGGTCTATTGTTGAGAAATGAAATGTAGTATATGTATAATGTATTAGACCTTATATTGTAACATTTGTATTAATTATAGTTGTTGTGGTCAATAAACTTAACCGCCTAACTAACTATGTACTATATTTATGTATGTGTGTATATCTATCGATCTATCTATCAATCTACATGTCTATATGTCTGTTATCTATTTGTCTGTCTATGTATCTGTCTGTTTATTTGTCTCTTTATCTGTCTGTCTATACATCCACACATATATGTGTCTGTTTATTTGTCTCTTTATCTGTCTGTCTATACATCCACACATATATCTGTCTGTTTATTTGTCTCTTTATCTGCCTGTCTATACATCCACACATATATCTGTCTGTTTATTTGTCTCTTTATCTGTCTGCCTATACATCCATACATATATCTGTCTGTTTATTTGTCTCTTTATCTGTCTGTCTATACATCCACACATATATCTGTCTGTTTATTTGTCTCTTTATCTGTCTGTCTATACATCCACACATATATCTGTCTGTTTATTTGTCTCTTTATCTGTCTGTCTATACATCCACACATATATCTGTCTGTTTATTTGTCTCTTTATCTGTCTGTCTATACATCCATACATATATCTGTCTGTTTATTTGTCTCTTTATCTGTCTGTCTATACATCCATACATATATCTGTCTGTTTATTTGTCTCTTTATCTGTCTGTCTATACATCCACACATATATCTGTCTGCTTATTTGTCTCTTTATCTGTCTGTCTATACATCCATACATATATCTGTCTCCTTATTTGTCTCTTTATCTGTCTGTCTATACATCCACACATATATCTGTCTGTTTATTTGTCTCTTTATCTGTCTGTCTATACATCCATACATATATCTGTCTCCTTATTTGTCTCTTTATCTGTCTGTCTATACATCCATACATATATCTGTCTGTTTATTTGTCTCTTTATCTGTCTGTCTATACATCCATACATATATCTGTCTGTTTATTTGTCTCTTTATCTGTCTGTCTATACATCCATACATATATCTGTCTGTTTATTTGTCTCTTTATCTGTCTGTCTATACATCCATACATATATCTGTCTGTTTATTTGTCTCTTTATCTGTCTGTCTATACATCCATACATATATCTGTCTCCTTATTTGTCTCTTTATCTGTCTGTCTATACATCCACACATATATCTGTCTGTTTATTTGTCTCTTTATCTGTCTGTCTATACATCCACACATATATCTGTCTGTTTATTTGTCTCTTTATCTGTCTGTCTATACATCCATACATATATCTGTCTGTTTATTTGTCTCTTTATCTGTCTGTCTATACATCCATACATATATCTGTCTCCTTATTTGTCTCTTTATCTGTCTGTCTATACATCCACACATATATCTGTCTGTTTATTTGTCTCTTTATCTGTCTGTCTATACATCCATACATATATCTGTCTGTTTATTTGTCTCTTTATCTGTCTGTCTATACATCCACACATATATCTGTCTGTTTATTTGTCTCTTTATCTGTCTGTCTATACATCCATACATATATCTGTCTCCTTATTTGTCTCTTTATCTGCCTGTCTATACATCCACACATATATCTGTCTGTTTATTTGTCTCTTTATCTGTCTGTCTATACATCCACACATATATCTGTCTGTTTATTTGTCTCTTTATCTGTCTGTCTATACATCCATACATATATCTGTCTGTTTATTTGTCTCTTTATCTGTCTGTCTATACATCCATACATATATCTGTCTGTTTATTTGTCTCTTTATCTGTCTGTCTATACATCCATACATATATCTGTCTGTTTATTTGTCTCTTTATCTGTCTGTCTATACATCCATACATATATCTGTCTGTTTATTTGTCTCTTTATCTGTCTGTCTATACATCCATACATATATCTGTCTGTTTATTTGTCTCTTTATCTGTCTGTCTATACATCCATACATATATCTGTCTGTTTATTTGTCTCTTTATCTGTCTGTCTATACATCCACACATATATCTGTCTGTTTATTTGTCTCTTTATCTGTCTGTCTATACATCCACACATATATCTGTCTGTTTATTTGTCTCTTTATCTGTCTGTCTATACATCCATACATATATCTGTCTGTTTATTTGTCTCTTTATCTGTCTGTCTATACATCCACACATATATCTGTCTGTTTATTTGTCTCTTTATCTGTCTGTCTATACATCCACACATATATCTGTCTGTTTATTTGTCTCTTTATCTGTCTGTCTATACATCCACACATATATCTGTCTGTTTATTTGTCTCTTTATCTGTCTGTCTATACATCCACACATATATCTGTCTGTTTATTTGTCTCTTTATCTGTCTGTCTATACATCCATACATATATCTGTCTGTTTATTTGTCTCTTTATCTGTCTGTCTATACATCCATACATATATCTGTCTGTTTATTTGTCTCTTTATCTGTCTGTCTATACATCCATACATATATCTGTCTGTTTATTTGTCTCTTTATCTGTCTGTCTATACATCCATACATATATCTGTCTGTTTATTTGTCTCTTTATCTGTCTGTCTATACATCCACACATATATCTGTCTGTTTATTTGTCTCTTTATCTGTCTGTCTATACATCCACACATATATCTGTCTGTTTATTTGTCTCTTTATCTGTCTGTCTATACATCCACACATATATCTGTCTGTTTATTTGTCTCTTTATCTGTCTGTCTATACATCCATACATATATCTGTCTGTTTATTTGTCTCTTTATCTGTCTGTCTATACATCCACACATATATCTGTCTGTTTATTTGTCTCTTTATCTGTCTGTCTATACATCCACACATATATCTGTCTGTTTATTTGTCTCTTTATCTGTCTGTCTATACATCCATACATATATCTGTCTCCTTATTTGTCTCTTTATCTGCCTGTCTATACATCCATACATATATCTGTCTGTTTATTTGTCTCTTTATCTGTCTGTCTATACATCCATACATATATCTGTCTGTTTATTTGTCTCTTTATCTGTCTGTCTATACATCCATACATATATCTGTCTCCTTATTTGTCTCTTTATCTGTCTGTCTATACATCCACACATATATCTGTCTGCTTATTTGTCTCTTTATCTGTCTGTCTATACATCCACACATATATCTGTCTATATCTCTTATCTATATCCATCTATCTATCTGTTCACCTGACTTACCTAGCCTACTAATTGATTACTGTTAACAAATGAGTATACATGCATAGTTCAAACTTTACCTATTGCATGATACTAAAAGATACTAAATACTAAACTAATACTAATACTAAAAAAAAAGAACACTACATTGGATAAAGAAAACTGAAGAAAAGATAATTATCGGGTGAAGGAAAATGACATCAAATGACAACAAAAAGGAAATTGCAGATCAGACGGAAGGAAGGAAGGAAGGAAGGAGAGAAGAAAGAAAGAAATGAAGAAGAAGAAATAGAAGAATAAGAAGAGGATGATGACGATGGTGATAAAATGAGAAGAAAATATAAAGTGTAAACAATATATTTTCCTCCTCCTCCTCCTCCTCCTCCTCCTCCTCCCTCCCCCTCCTTCTCCTCCTCCTCCCCCTCCTCCTTCCTTCCTCCTCCTCCTCCTCCTCCTCCTCCTCCTCCTCCTCCTCCTCCTCCTCCTCCTCCTCCTCCTCCTCCTCCTCCTCCTCCCTCCCCCTCCTCCTCCTCCCTCCCCCTCCTTCTCCTCCTCCCCCTCCTCCTCCCTCCTCCTCCTCCTCCTCCTCCTCCTCCTCCTCCTCCCTCCCCCTCCTCCTCCTCCCTCCCCTCCTTCTCCTCCTCCCCCTCCTCCTCCCTCCTCCTCCTCCTCCTCCTCCTCCTCTCCTCCTCCTCCTCCTCCTCCTCCTCCTCCTCCCTCCCCCTCCTCCTCCTCCCTCCCCCTCCTCCTCCTCCTCCTCCTCCTCCTCCCTCCTCCTCCTCCTCCTCCAACCATAATTGGTTGGCTTTATTGGACGAACTTTCAGTTTCAAATCTGAAAAAGTTATACTCACTCTTTTTAACTCGCTTGTTCGCCCCCATCTAGAATACTGTGTGCAGTTCTGGTCACCTTATTTATAAAAGGGCATAGATAAACTAGAAAAAATACAGCGCAGAGTAACTAAAATGATACCTAGATTGCGAAATAAATCGTACGAAAATCGGCTCAAAGAACTTAACTTATTCCCACTAACAAAACGAAGGATAAGAGGTGACCTCATCGAAGTCCTTAAAATCTTCAATGGATTTACGAACGTAGTCCCAGAAAATCTTTTCACGCTAGACCGGTCAAGCTCAACTAGAAACAACGGATTTAAAATAAGCAGGAAACGGTTTGTAACGAACGAAGCAAAGTACTTCTTCACAAACCGTGTTGTAAACGTATGGAATGGGCTGCCCTCAGACGTAGTAAACTCAAATACAATAGAATCATTTAAAAATCGCCTCGATAAATATTTCATATCAAATCCCCGGTTGTCACTGTTTATCTCGGAATAATAAATTTATCTCGCGGGCCTCTGAAACTTACTCTCATTGCGTAAAATGATTGCGAGTCGCGTCTACACAACCCCTCCCACACGTCTCAGACAGCCCCGAGTAAACGGTCACTACTACAACTTTTGACCTGTGACGGCCTGTGGTTCAGTAAGGGCCCTGTCAGTTAGTGACCACCATCGGGATTTATATACCAGGGGTCACTGCTGCAGGGGGCATTGAAGTGCACGGCGTCCTACTTGGAAAGTGCACTACCGCAGTGGATTGAAACGGAGCTGGGGCCTGATTGACTGCTGCCTCCCAAGAAAGCACCAGGCAAGGCTGCCGCACCACCCCTGAACTTCCACACTGAGCCTACACCAACACTACATTAGACCTCATAACACACACAGATAGCCCCGAGTTAACGGTTACCACTACTACTCTCGACCTGTGACGGGCTGTGGTTCAGTTAGGGTCCTGACAGTTAGTGACCACCATCGGGATTTAAGGTACCAGGGGTCACTGCTGCAGGAGGCATTGAAGTGTACGGCGTCCTACATGGAAAGTACACAATCCGCAGTGGATTGAACGGAGCTGGGGCCTGATTGACTGCTGCCTCCCAAGAAAGCGCCAGGCAAGGCTGCCGCACCACCCTTGAACCTCCACACTGTGTTCACACCATTACAAAACACACATAATATGACCTATCTATCAAACACTAAACCTACCCCCACAAACTAGTAGTAGTTAGCCATAGATTACAGCTTTCAACTTTCCTCACAAATTCCATGCAGTTTTTCTATATTGCATGGTATCACTTCTTTTCCGGCCAGCTTCGGCTGGAGGGATGGGTGGGTGGGAGGAGCCTTCTACTTCCTATCCTTTCTCTCTTATTATCTAGTTAGTGTAGTGTCGTTAAAGCAAACAGTCTTGTAAGGACCTATCGGTCTGTGCTGTTTGTGTTTCCTTTGTATTCCTTTGTATTCCTCCTCCCTCCCCTCCCCTCCTCCTCCTCCTCCTCCTCCTCCTCCTATACGTAAAGTCCGTTCTAAGGAAATGATGAGAAAGAAAAATGAAATATATAAAAAGGAGAGCTGGAAAAATATGAGATGCAAGAGAAAGTAAGATGATGATAAAGATAAATTAATATGAAAAATACAACTGATTATGACGAGAGAGAGAGAGAGAGAGAGAGAGAGAGAGAGAGAGAGAGAGAGAGAGAGAGAGAGACGTGAAAACCAAAGAAATACAAGTACTTACAGAAGGGGAAAACAGACATTAAATATTATTAACGGAACGAAATAAATAAAAAAAAAATTATATCAAGACGCGAGAAAAAAAAAAAAAAAAACTCAATTGCAGGTGAAATTTCGATAATCTTTCAGCTCATAATTAAAGTATTTTTTTGGGGTGGGGTTAGGGGGGGGGGGGGGCCGAGCCATAATACTGCCGTGTTTATTACAATTTATATTTTATTAGTTATTTTCTCTTATTTTCTTCCTTAGTCATCCTTTCTCTTCCCTCACAGTCATAAATTCCCCTCCGTCCATCTTCGAGCTCCTCCTCCTCCTCTTTCTCTTCACTTTCTCCTCTTTACGAAAATCAATGTTGTGTTCGGTAAAGGTTGATTTCGCTGCCTTAGGAAACAACTGTGATATATATTGACAACCGTATTTCCTGCCAGCATTTTCCCACTCTCTCTCTCTCTCTCTCTCTCTCTCTCTCTCTCTCTCTCTCTCTCTCTCTCTCTCTCTCCTTCTTTTCCCTTCTCTCTCTCTCTCTCTCTCTCTCTCTCTCTCTCTCTCTCTCTCTCTCTCTCTGCGTGGACCGGTAACCCATATACAAAATGTGGGATTATTTTCACTTACCTGCAGGACGAATGGAGAGCTTGGTACTCCCTCCTCCTCCTTCACCACATTGCTACTCCTCCTCCTCCTTCCACTCAACCACATCTCCTCCTCCTCCTCCACCACCACCACATTCCTCCTCCTCCTCCACCACCACCACATTCCTCCTCCTCCTTCTCCTCCAGATTACCCTTCCCCTTTCCTCCTCCTCCTCCCCCTCTACCACTACCATATTTTTTTTTTGCTCTCCCTCCTCCTCCTCCTCCTCCTCCTCCAAGGCCAATACAATATATACATGTAATAAGATACTAGTCGGATATTTCAAAGTTATGGGATTCTAAAATTGCCTGGTAGTATGTATTATTACTAACCTGCTCGAAGCTATGATGATAACGGTCTAGCATACTGGTCATACTAGTCTAGTCTAGCATACTATACATACTTCCTCTACTCCCAGTTACATCTAGTTTAAATCAGATATAGGGTATAGTTTATCACAAACAGACTCATAAGGATCAACGGTAATATGTTGCTGTTTGTTATTCCTTTGTGGTCCTGCCTTAATATCCTGTTCCTCGCACTCATAAGTTCGTCAGTGTAGTGCATTAAGAAAAAGTATAGTAATTGGATCTGCTTGTCTGTTGCTGTTTGAAACTTCCTTTGTATTCCTTTCTACTTTTCTCTTTCTCTTCTTCTCATCTCAGTGGATTCTTGACCCTCTTCGTTTTCCCTCTGTATTCTCTTTATCACTCCTCCTTATGATGATTTTAATACTATGGACTCGTTCACACTTTTGAGAGAGAGAGAGAGAGAGAGAGAGAGAGAGAATTTTTTTTTTTATCTACTCTACTTCAACAGCGTAAGATAAAATAAGGGAGGGACGAGACGAAACAAAATTAGGATCATAAGAAGAAGGAGGAAGAGGAGGAGGAGGAGGAGGAATACATAGGAATAACAGACACCAGGAAACCTATTGGTCCATAACGAGGGTATCTGTTGAACTACATACTACTAACTATCAACTACATGTAAGAAAACAGTTGGAAAATTATACCATGTCCCTAAAGAAGATAGGAACCTGGAAGTTTCGTAGTGAAGAATGATAGGATATGAAATATGCTAACTACAACTACCACTAACACTAATCGATCCGGGGGACTATAATATAAATTCGCAGGGCAATATCAATACCCATTTACTTTACAGTGCGCATCGAATGTTTTTAAATGAAGTTATATGGAGGAGGAGGAGGAGGAGGAGTAGAAATAGTAATCCCACATTTAAACCTTCGGGCAATAGAAAGTAAGCATAAATCCTGTGAGTGGAGGGAGGTGGATAACTTGTCTTATACCTAAGAAATTAAAACGCTTTCTCCTGAACCATCCCTAGAGCCAGAGAGAGAGAGAGAGAGAGAAAAAAAAAATGAAAAAAAAATACTCCACCGATTCAGAAACTAGAAATATTTCATTATTCTCTGTTCTCGTTCTCTCTCTCTCTCTCTGGTAAAGGCCCTTCGACCTACACAAGGCTGTTCATGTATACCCACTATCATCTATCATCCCTCTCCATGACTTGATCTAACCTTCTCTCAAAGCTCCTTATGTCGTACTGTCTACAATGCTGTTGAGATAATTCTACAGAAGTGTCATCTTGACAGAAGAAACAGCGGTTACGTTTATGCGTGGCAGCAATCTTCTGGACACACCATGAGAAGCAGAGCCTTGCCATCGATGTGGTAGTGTTAGGCAAGAAAAAAAAACCTTCTTTTGTTTGTCTGTTTTGTTTTTCTGTAATACTCTACTGCATAATAGACAATATCATATAGCAATAGTACGTTGTAGACTGAAGTGTAAGAGTGTAAGTAGAGAGTAAGAAATGTAGACCGCACGCTATAGTGCAAATGTCCCTGTAGACCGCACGCTATAGTAGCACCAAAAATTAATATTGCAAACATGAATGCAAATGTTAACTATGGGGGGGGGGCACTCAGTAGAGCGCATACCTCCGCCCGAATATTTCATCAATTGGTTGTTATGGCAACAGTTGTGATTATATATATATATATATATATATATATATATATATATATATATATATATATATATATATATATATATATATATATAATATGCACTCAGTATGAGCGCATACCTCCGGCCGAATATTTCATCAATTGGTTGCCATGGCAACAGTTGTGAATAGATTTCATCCAAAATTAAATCAGTTCTTCCTTATACCAAATAGACTTGGTATACTGAGTTTGGTCCAAATCTATTGGTAACTTTTCGAGAAATCCTGTACACTAACAAACAGACAGACAGACAGACAGACAGATCGGGGTGAAAACATAACCCCTCCAACTTGGTTGGCGGAGGTAACTATAACAGTCGCATATATAGAAGGTATTGATATATATAAAAGGAGGGAAGGAAAGACAAGTATAAGTTAATTAACAAAATGTATGAGTATGTCAATATTTAAATAGATAAGAACAAAAGATAAGATAGATGCAAGAAGGAACAAAAATAATTGTGAATGAATAGGAGGAAATAGGATGAAGAAAGATGGAAAATTAAATATAAATGAGCAAAGAAAAACGGAAAACGAACAAAAATAGATCGGCAAATAATAGCAAGAGAAAAAATTGACACTCACCATAGAATAACCACACACAGAAGGAATAGGAACATTAGGAAAAGAATAACGGTAACGAAACAACACAACAAAACACCCAGAAAACAAGGGGGGGGGGGGGGGGCACTCAGTAGAGCGCATACCTCCGCCCGAATATTTAATCAATTGGTTGCTATGGCAACAGTTGTATTATATATATATATATATGCACTCAGTATGAGCGCATACCTCCGGCCGAATATTTCATCAATTGGTTGCCATGACAACAGTTATCAATAGATTTCATCCAAAATTAAATCAGTTCTTCTTTATACCAAATAGACTTGGTATACCGAGTTTGGTCCAAATCTATTGGTAACTTTTCGAGAAATCCTGTACACTAACAAACAGACAGACAGACAGACAGATGGATCGGGGTGAAAACATAACTCCTCCAACTTCGTTGGCGGATGTAACAAGGCACAGCACACACACACAAAAGACACACACATACAAAAAAAAACCACACACACACACACACAAAAGACACACATACAAACACACACACACACACACACACACACACACACACAAAATACATTATTAAGTAAGGGACACAATAAAAATAAGCACACACAAAAAAAAAACTTAAAATTATACGATACAAACACACAAATAAAAGAGAAAAACCACACACCATACACACACACACACACATACACACACACACACACACACCATACATACACACCCCCTTTAAGATATACAAGCCTCCCTTACCATTCTGTGTGTGTGTGTGTTTGTTTGTCACGCCCCTGTAAGACGAGCCTGTGATGGGATGTGCAGGAGGAGGGAGGGCGAAGGTGTTGTTGTGACAGTGGCTAAGACCAGACTGATGCATCGATGGCACACACCTGGGAAAGTCACCTGCTGTGTGTGTGTGTGTGTGTGTTGGTGGGTGGGGTGTGGGTGTGGGTGTGTGTGTGGGTCTCTCATTCTCTCTTTCACTCTCTCGATCTATCACACACACACACACACACATACACACACACACACACACACAAACACAAAGTCCTGCATACAACAACAACAACAACAACAATAATTACTACTCCTACTACTTTTACCACTACCGTAGATAACAGTATAGTCGCCACCTGCACTAATGTCGCCAGCCGCCATATATTACTAATTATAGCATCACTACTGCTGTGTATGTGCCACTGAAGATGATACACCGTAGTTTATATCATGTCTACCCTGTTTCAGCGTTGTTTTATGCCTTGTATCTGCAAGTATATACGGTTTCAAATTTCACTAGTTGTTTTTTCGGGCGACGACGACGGCGGGAGGACACTCAGAACATAAACACTAGCTGGCGATCTTAGTGAAGCCCTTTACCAACGTCGCCACTCCGTTTTA
This sequence comes from Chionoecetes opilio, assembly GCA_016584305.1. Lineage (NCBI taxonomy): Eukaryota > Metazoa > Arthropoda > Malacostraca > Decapoda > Majidae > Chionoecetes > Chionoecetes opilio. The sequence continues at coordinate 127,941 of JACEEZ010011322.1, forward strand.
TATTTGTAATTTGTTCATTTATAGCCATAATATGACACAAATGAAGACACACAATAACATAGACTCACCAGATAGCCCCTTCTAACTTTCCTGAAAACATGAATGTAGAAATGTAAGTATTAACGCCACCACACGTCTATGAATTGAAAAGAAACGTTGTCCTGGCGACTTTAGTGTTATCTACGGTAAAGAAAATATATATATGATTGTTGGATTAATTCTTATTGACAGTACCTGAAATTTATGCACTACTTTTTCTTTTGCCATCAGCTAAACGATAAACAAACACTCTCAGGCGTAAATGTTCTGCAGATTCCTGTGTTTGCCCACGACCCACACAGACTCCTTGGCGGGATGACCTGCCCGTATTCGTAGTCACATACTATCATTGTACGTGGTCATTGTTCACTTTTTGTCTTGTCCTAATTAAATCAATATGTCATGCCAGCTCTGTTGTGATTGCAATAGGAGTAGCCTACTGTATGATTGCTCTAGTACTTTCCATGGCAGCTACAAGATCAAGTGAATCATTTTGACTGAGTAGAAATGGAACAAAATCATAGCAATTACCACGAGCATCATGGTATGTGACTACGAATACGAGCAGGCATCTCTACATCACAGCACTCGGTATAGGGTCAAGATTCGTTTTATCACCAATTTATCAATGAATTCCAAAGAAAAAAAAAGAAAAAAATTGATTTCCAAAAAAATACCTATCATATTAATTCAAAACACATCAAAATCTATCAGAAAAATATAGTTTAAATAAAAAAAGAAGAGGGGCGATAAAACGAATCTTCACCCAGCACTCTACGCCTCAAGCCATAACACGTGGTCACAGCTGAATTCACCCATTGATTCCTACCCTGAAATAAATAAACAGTACTGCCATATTTAACCCCTTGAGGCCCAGAACGTAATTTCCATTGTAATTTGGGTACCATTAGGCGATTTTTAAGTGATATAAGCAATGTTTTATAGATATCACCTGTTTAGTATCCTTGTCGACTAACTAATTGGGTAGATTAAGTTACATTTCGTAAGTTAATGGTTCGACAACATACACTTTTTTATAGCAAAGGAAAGATCTGGGCGTGAAGGGGTTAATAGATAGTATGCCTATTGATAATGGTTGCGCCAGATTCCATACATTTGACATATGGCGTATAGCATTGATTTATGACATTCAAAAGATATGATACTCATCTGCCAATACTATGACACACTCTTCGTGCATACAGCCCCGTGTGACTCAACGCCTCCTTAATGAATTGATCCCATCTCTACCCATCTAACTACTTCGTGTATGTCTCGCGGCCTCTTGTAGCTTCCTTATTTTCTTATGTTTTTATGTTCTTATGTTCTCTCCATCCTTTCCTTCGTTCGTGTAGGTCTCGCGGCCTCTTGTAGCTTCCTTATTTTCTTATGTTTTTATGTTCTTATGTTCTCTCCATCCTTTCCTTCGTTCGTGTGGGTCTCGCGGCCTCTTGTAGCTTCCTTATTTTCTTATGTTTTTATGTTCTTATGTTCTCTCCATCCTTTCCTTCGTTCGTGTAGGTCTCGCGGCCTCTTGTAGCTTCCTTATTTTCTTATGTTCTATCCATCCTTTTCTTCGTTCGTGTAGGTCTCGCGGCCTCTTGTAGCTTCCTTATTTTCATGTTTTTATGTTCTTATTTCTATCCATCCTTTTTTTCATGTAGGTTTTGATATATATTTGAATAGATTGCCATGCGTTCCGGCTTTACTTTCGCCGTGTTGTTGGCGTGTGCATCGTTGGGCAACTTCTTCGCCTCGAGGACATGGTGCCTTGTTGACGCCCAGGCCGAGGACGTGAACGCTGCCGAGCCCGCCAACGCTTCACAGGTCCCGCAGGCCAACAACAACACCCCGGAGTCCTTAGGAGGCTGGAGGGTGACTGTGAACGGCTCCACACTTGAGCTTACACCCGGACCCGTAACGCAGAACCCCGTGGCCCCGAACCCCCGTGCCCCCGAACCTAGCCCCGTGACAGCCCCGCCCCTAACCCTCAACCCCCAAAACCCCAAAGAGGACCCCTGTACGGAGACCCTTCAGAGGCTTCTGTACATGGTGTCGGATGTTTACAGGAGCTACCCAGACCCTCACTCTGGACCACCCAAAACATTGCCACATTACTTCTTCGACTCCGTGACGAGGACCCCCGTGAGCAATGACAGCGAGGAGGTGGAGGGGACGCCGCACCCCCTCAACCTGTGAACACCCAGCACGAAGGGGAGACACGAGCGGGGAACGAACAATTTCACATAACGTTCTCTGCTTTCCCAAACGTTCATTCTCTTAAGATTAATAGACATGCTATATATTTAAAAGTTTATTGATCTTGTATTCTCTTTGATAGTCACCTCAAACGTTTATATCTATGCCTTCATCATCGTCTCGAACGTTTCTTTAGACTTTGGGGACTGTTGACGGGGGGCGTGGCGGCTGATGAGGAGAGGAGGCGACCTTCAGTTGTCTTCTATACCAAGTAAACAAAGTGTTGCCCGAAAGACACCGCGCCGCGCCTTAACCGAGACCACCGAGAGACGTCACGGTGTCATCTCGGTGGCCACGCCTTAACCCCCTGAGACCCAGAACGTAATTTCCATTGTAATTTAGGTGCCATTAGATGATTTTTAGTAACTATAAGCAGTAATTTATAGATATGACTTGTTTAGTATCCTTGTCGACGAACTAATTTGGTATATTAAGTGACTTTTCTTAATTTTATGGCTTGACAACAGACAATTTTATATAGCAAAGGAAAGATCTGGGTGTGAAGGGGTTGATATCTTACTGCAGTGGTAGAGGAAACGTGTTCTTGACTTTCGATCCACAAAAAGTGAAGGAGTTAGACCGCAATTTCCAAAGGGTGTCACTTTTTTTTCCTAATTTCCTGTTTCTGTAATATGATCATTATTACCTTCAAACTGTTTCCTTTATTTTTGGTGGTTTTATCTCTCTCTCTCTCTCTCTCTCTCTCTCTCTCTCTCTCTCTCTCTCTCTCTCTCTCCTTCGTCTCTCTTTCTCATTCTCTCTCTCTCTCTCTCTCTCTCTCTACATCATTATTACCTTCAAACTGTTTCCTTATTTTTGGTGGTTTTCTCTCTCTCTCTCTCTCTCTCTCCTCTCTCCCTCTCTCTCTCTCTCTCTCTCTCTCTCTCGTCCTCTCTCTCTCTCTCTCTGTCTCTCTCTCTCTCCTCTCTCTCTCTCTCTCTCCTCTCTCTCTTCTCTCCTCTCTCTCTCTCTACATCTTAACCTTCAAACTGTTCCTATTTGGTGGTTTCTCTCTCTCTCTGTCCTCTCTCCTCTCCTCTCTATCTCATCCTCCTCTCCCCTCTCTCTCTTCATCTCTCTCTCCTACTCTCTCCTCTCTAGCTCTATATACCTGTTTCTTTTATGATGCGTTCATGCGTGAGAGAGAGAGAGAGAGAGAGAGAGAGAGAGAGAGAGAGAGAGAGAGAGAGAGAGAGAGAGAGAGAGAGAGAGAGAGAGAGAGAGAGAGAGAGAGAGAGAGAGAGAGAGAGAGAGAGAGAGAGAGAAGTACCGTAGCTTTCCCTGTATAGCAATAATTACAAGGTGAAGTCTGTATATAGGTGTAATTAAACAAGACACGTGGTGACATCCTTACCAGCCCCCCCCCCCCCTGTACACAGCCACCTTAATAAACAGTCATTACGGGGGAGAACATAAACAACCCTTAGCATCACTACGCCACATTGAACAACTACTACCACAACCACCACCACAACCTCTATTACTATCACTTATACTATCATCACTAATCACTTCTACTACTACTATTGTTACTATTATAATTATTATCACATCTTACTACCACTATTACTGTTATTGCTACTATTGTTCCTTCTACTCCTACTACTCCTACTACTACTACTATTTTCATCATAACTTACTATAGCACTACTTTTACTACTATTACTACTACTACTTATACTACTACTACTACACCACCGCCACAAACACCACCACTACTTCTACTGCAATAATCACTACTACTACTACTACTACTACTACTACTACTACTACTACTACTACTACTACTACTACTACTACTTCTACTATTGCTACTACTACTGGAATTATCACACCTTACCACCACCACCACCACTACCACTACTACTACTACTACTACTACTACTACTACTACTACTACTACTGTTACTACTACCACTATACTACCACTACCACTATACTACCACTACCACCACCACCACGAACACCATCACAACTTCTACTACCACAACTATTTATACTAATGTCGCCAAAAAAAATGTATAGCCTACTATCTAAACTGAGCATAAAAATATCTAATCCTATTCATGCAATCGACTTGACGTTCGCTAATATGACATAACATACCGCAAATATGTTTACGTGTGAGTGTCAGTTAGGTAAACATCCTCAGTGGCTTAATAAGAGGCGCCAGTCACTCTGTTTACACGCAACAAACACTGATCTTCTTGCAACTTTTTTTAACCCCTTGAGACCCAGAACGTAATTTTCATTGCAATTTGGGTACCATTAGACGATTTTGAGTGAATATAAGCAATGTTTCATAGATATAACCTGTTTAGTATCCTTTTAGATTAACTTATTTGGTATATTCAGTTACTTTTCGTATTTTTATGGCTAACAACAGACGATTTTATATAGCAAAGGAAAGATCTGGGCGTGAAGGGCTAATAAGAGGCGCCAATCACTGTGTTTACACGCGACAAACACTGATCTTTTTGCAACTTTTTTTAAGGTAACTTTTATAGGCAGCATTATCTTTATGGACTTAGACCCCTTCACGCCCAGATCTTTCCTTTACTATATAAAATCGTCTGTTGTTAGCCATAAAATTACGAAAAGTAGCTAAATATACCAAATTAGCTAGTGGACATGGATACTAAACTGGTCATATCTATAAAATATTGCTTATATTCACTAAAAAATCGTCTAATGGTTCCCAAATTACAATGGAAATTACGTTCTGGGCCTCAGTGGTTTAATAAGAGGCGTCAGTCACTGTTTACACGCAACAAACACTGATCTTCTTTTTGCTACTTTTTTTAAGGTAACTTTTATAGGCAGCATTTATTTTTATGGGCTTTAAGATTGACTGTCGAGAAATTATTATAGATGGAACTATTTTACACGTGAGAGAAAAGTGAGAAGAAAATGATTACCACTATTACTGCTATTGCTACTACTGTTTACTACTACTACTACTACTACTACTACTATACTACTACTACTACTTCTACTACTACTACTACTACTACTACTACTACTACTACTTATAATACTACTACTACTACTACATAGAGAAAATACATAGTTTAACAGTTTCTTCCTTTTCTTCTTTTCCTCAAGTCTTAAAAAAACACTACCGTAGATAACACTATAGTCGCCAGTCACTTGCCACTGCACTAATGTCGCCAGGCACAATATATTACGAATTTTAGCATCACTACAGACTTTTATGTGCCACTGAAGACATGTAGTGTGATGTACATAATATAAACTACTGTGCATGCGTTTTCAGTGGCACATAAAAGTCTGTAGTGATGCTATAATCCGTAATATATTGTGCCTGGCGACATTAGTGCAGTGGCGAGTGACTGGCGACTATAGTGTTATCTACGATAGTGAACGAAACATTTTGCAACAGTCCCGAGTTTCCCTTTTTGAACGTTCCTTTTTATTTATTTTGTATCAGTTTTCATTAATCTTCGAAACGTTTCATATTTTTTCATCTCGAAGCCTTCTTAAATATGTACACAAAAATAATGAAGAAGACAGTAGGATATATAAGTTCGTGTATTCTACTTTTGACTGAAACTGATACTAATGGAGTTCAATAAAACGTATATATTAGTATAAGTTTAATTGACCCCTTGAGACCCAGAACGTATATATTAGTCTGAGTTTAATTGACCCTTTGAGACCCAGAACGTATATATTAGTCTGAGTTTAATTGACCCTTTGAGACCCAGAACGTATATATTAGTCTGAGTTTAATTGACCCTTTGAGACCCAGAACGTATATATTAGTCTGAGATTAATTGACCCTTTGAGACCCAGAACGTATATATTAGTATGAGATTAATTGACCCCTTGAGACCCAGAACGTATATATTAGTCTGAGTTTAATTGACCCCTTGAGACCCAGAACGTATATATTAGTATGAGATTAATTGACCCCTTGAGACCCAGAACGTATATATTAGTATGAGATTAATTGACCCATTGAGACCCAGAACGTATATATTAGTATGAGTTTAATTGACCCCTTGAGACCCAGAACGTATATATTAGTATGAGTTTAATTGACCCTTTGAGACCCAGAACGTATATATTAGTCTGAGTTTAATTGACCCATTGAGACCCAGAACGTAATTTCCATTGTAATTTGGGTACCATTAGACGATTTTTAGTGACTATAAGCAATATTTTAGAGATTATGACCTGTTTAATATCCTTGTCCATTAGTTAATTTGGTATATTCAGTTACTTTTTGTAATTTTATGGCTAACAACAGACGATTATATATAGGAAAGGAAAGATCTGGGCGTGAAGGGGTTAAGTAAATAAAACAGAAAGTTAGAAAGGTATATAAGGCAGTAAAACGCTACTCAGGTGTACAATAACTATAATGGAAGATAAAAGTAGAAATTTATGTCAGCAATATGGCGTTTTATGACCAGGAGAAAATAAGGTAAATGATGAAGCTACGACGTGAATTGGCAGTCAGGTGGTTGTTAGGGTGAGGAGAGAAAATAGGAGCATTGAAGATAGAGATTTGTATGATGAAATTATATACATTTGCTATTACTCACTCTTTCTTTCTTTCTTTCTTTCTTTCTTTCTTTCTTTCTTTCTTTCTTTCTTTCTTTCTTTCTTTCTTTCTTTCTTTCTTTCTTTCTTTCTTTCTTTCTTTCTTTCTTTCTTTCTTTCTTTCTTTCTTTCTTTCTTTCTTTCTTTCTCTTCTCTTCTCTCTCTCTCTCTCCTCCTCTCTCTCCTCTCTCTCTCTCTCTCCCTCTCTCTCTCTCTCTCTCTCTCTCTCTCTCTCTCTCTCTCTCTCTCTCTCTCTCTCTCTCTCGCACACAAACACTCAAACACACATTGACACACACACACACACACACACACACTCAAACACGCACTGACACACACACACACACACACTCAAACACTCAAACACACACAAACATAAACAAACAAACAAACACACACACACACACACATGCATACAAACAAACACACACACACACACACAAAAAACACACACACACACACACATGCATACACACACACACATACACACACACACACATGACCTCTTTTTAGCGATCCGAGACAGGTGTGTACTGAATTCGAGGGGAAAGAGGAAGTAATTAGCATATGAGTCCCCGTAAATTACCGTAACAACTGCCTTAAACACCTGGCTTAGGTGTCACCCCCCCTTGCCCCCCCCCCCTTGGCCTCCCCCCCACACCTGCCTGTTGTTTCCTTTCCTCTTATTATTGTTATTGTTATTGTTCTTATTCTTATTCCTATTCATCTACTATTTTTCTTCGTATTATTTTCTTCTTTTCATCGTTTTTTCTTACAATATTTTCTTTTTTAGTTTTTTCTTACATTATTTTCTTCTTTTTATCGTTTTTTCTTACATTATTTTCTTCTTTTCATCGTTTTTTCTTACAATTTTTTTTTTCATCGTTTTTTCTTACATTATTTTCTTCTTTTCATCGTTTTTTCTTACATTATTTTCTTCTTTTCATCGTTTTTTCTTACAATATTTTCTTCTTTTCATCTTTTTTTCTTACAATATTTTCTTCTTTTCATCGTTTCTTACAATATTTTCTTGTTTTCATCGTTTTTTCTTACAATAATTTCTTTTTTTCATCGTTTTTTCTTACAATATTTTCTTTTTTTCATCGTTTTTTCTTACAATATTTTCTTTTTTTCATCGTTTTTTCTTACATTATTTTCTTCTTTTCATCGTTTTTTCTTACAATATTTTCTTCTTTTCATCGTTTTTTCTTACATTATTTTCTTCTTTTCATCGTTTTTTCTTACAATATTTTCTTCTTTTCATCGTTTTTTCTTACAATATTTTCTTCTTTTCATCGTTTTTTCTTACATTATTTTCTTCTTTTCATCGTTTTTTCTTACAATATTTTCTTCTTTTCATCGTTTTTTTACAATATTTTCTTTTTTTCATCGTTTTTTCTTACAATATTTTCTTATTCTTCATTCTTTTCTTCTTTTTCTATTTAGCTTTTTGTTTTGTGTTCTCCGTTTACCTCTCATTCCTCTATTCATTATTATTCTATTACTACTTCTACAACTATTAACACTTATCATTATCATTATTGCTACTACTATTACAACAGCAACAACAACAACAACAACAACAACAACAGCAACAACAACAACAACAACAACAACAACAAGTACGTACTAACCCCTTCACGCCCAGATATTTCCTTTGATATAAAAAAATGTATGTTGTCGAGCCATAAAATTTCGAAAAGTAACTCAATATTCCAAATTAGATAGTGGACAAGGATACTAAACAGGGCATATCTATAAACTATTGCTTATATTCACTAAAAATCGTCTAATGGTATTCAAATTACAATGGCATTACGTTATGGGTCTCAAGGGGTTAACACTATTACTGCTACTCCTACTTCTTCTACTACTACTACTACTACTACTACTACTACTACTTCTACTACTACTACTACTACTACTACTGCTACTTCTACTACTACTACTACTACTACTACTGCTACTTCTACTACTACTACTACTGTTACAACCCCCTTTCTACACACACACACGCGCACACACACACACGCGCACACACACACACACACACACACACACACACACACACACAAGAAAAAAAGAGAAAGATAAAAGATAGTAAAGGAAGGGAAGGAAAAGGGAAAAAAAAGGAATAAAGGAAAGAATTAAGGGAAAATGACTGAATTCACAAAGACATGAAAGAAAAAAGAAAGAAGAAAGAAAAGTAATGAAGAAGGAAGCAAGGAAAGAAGAAAATAAATTAAGAAAAAATAGAAGGCTGGAAATTTAATGTGACAAAAAAATCGAAAGAAAAACAGAGAAATGATACGGAAATAAAGGAAGAAGGATTACAAAGGCTACAAGGATTACAAAGGAAGTACAAGTGAGAGGAAGCTTGTAAGGTTATGAAGAGATTACCTGTTAACCCCTTCACGCCCAGATCTTTCCTTTGCTATATAAAATCGTCTGTTGTTAGCTATAAATTTACGAAAAAGTAACTTAATATATCAAATTAGCTAGTGGACAAGGATACTAAACAGGTCATATCTATAAAATATTGCTTCTATTAACTAAAAATCGTCTTATGGTACTCAAATTACAATGGAAATTACGTTATGGGTCTCAAGGGGTTAAGTACATAGGTAACATTATTATTATTAGGGACAAAAACTACAGCAGAAGGAAAGGAAGGAAGGAAGGAAGGAAGGAAGGAAAGAAGGAAGGAAGGAAGGAAGGAAGGAAGGAAGGAAGGAAGGAAGGAAGGAAGGAAGGAAGGAAGGAAGGAAGGAAGGAAGGAAGGAAAGGAAGGAAGGAAGGAAGGAAGAAAGGGAAGAGGGAAAGGAAGGAAGGAAGATAGGAAGGGAAGAGGGAAGGAAGGAAGGAAGGAAGGAAGGAAAGAAAGGAAGATAGGAGGGAAGAGGGAAGGAAGGAAGGAAGGAAGGAAGGAAGGAAGAAACGAAGGAAAGGAAGGAAGGGAAGAGGGAAGGAAGGAAACGAAGGAAAGGAAAAAATGAAGGAAGGAAGGAAGAACGAAATAAAAGAAGGAAAGAAAGAAAGGAAGGAAGGAAGGAAGGAAAGGATGGAAGGAAGGAGGAAGGAAGGGAAGAGGGAAATAAGAAGGGAAGGATGGAAGGAAGGAACGAAGGAAGGAAGGAAGGAAGGGAAGAGGGAAAGAAGGAGGGAAAATACTATATTTAGGCCACTGTAGACTTGCTTTCCATAGTGAAAATATAGGAAACTTTCTACTGTGCACCGTGACTGTGTTGGCCGCCCGTACACCACACACACACACACACACACACACACACACACACACACACACACACACGCACACACACCACACACACACACACACACACACACACACACACACACACAACACAAACCAACAACACACACACACACACACACACACACACACACACACACACACACACACACACACACACACACACACACACACACATACACACAACACATACACAGCACATACTCACAACACACACACACACACACACCACACACACACACACACACACACACACACACACACACACTCACACATACACACACACATACACATGCACATACTCACACACATACACACACACACACACATGCTAGCAGAAAATACATAACCATTCTCATTGTAATTCGATGAGAGACAGAGAGAGAGAGAGAGAGAGAGAGAGAGAGAGAGAGAGAGAGAGAGAGAGAGAGAGAGAGAGAGAGAGAGAGGCGTTCCGGATATGAGGAACGAATCTTTGCGTCAAGTGAGAAAGTGAGAAAGTTCATTTTCTCCTTCCTACCTTCCCTCTACTTTCCTCACGCACACATGTATTTTCCAATACATTAAGAATCTCTGCTCTCTCTCTCTCTCTCTCTCTCTCTCTCTCTCTCTCTCTCTCTCTCTCTCTCTCTCCCTCTCTCTCTCTCTCTCTCTCTCTCTCTCTCTCTCTCTCTCTCTCTCTCTCTCTCCTGTTCCTCCTTCTCCTCCACCCTCTGACTATATTATACCTGTCATTAAGATCCTTCGTAATGATGTTTTCTTTGCCCTTTCTGGCCTAGATCCTCGGAAGGCTAACGGTCCTGACGGAGTCCCTCCTATTGTTCTCAAAAACTGTGCTTCTGTGCTTGCACCTTGCCTGGTCAAACTTTTCCGTCTTTGTCTATCTACTTCCACCTTTCCTTCTTGCTGGAAGTTTGCTCACATCCAACCTGTTCCTAAGAAGGGTGACCGTTCTAGTCCTTCAAACTACCGTCCTATAGCTTTGACTTCCTGCCTTTCTAAAGTTATTTTAATCTATACTTAATAAGAATATTCTTAAGCATCTATCTGCTCACAATCTTCTATCTGATCGTCAGTATGGTTTCCGTAAAGGGCGATCTACTGGCGATCTTCTAGCTTTCCTAACTGAATCTTGGTCATCCTCCTTTAGGGGTTTCGGTGAAACTTTTGCTGTTGCCCTTGACATATCAAAAGCTTTTGATAGAGTCTGGCACAAATCTTTAATTTCCAAACTACCCTCATTCGGTTTCTATCATTCTCTCTGTAACTTCATCTTAAGTTTCCTTTTAAACCGTTCTATTGCAGCTACTGTAGACGGACATTGTTCTTCTCCTAAATCTATCAATAGTGGTGTTCCCCAGGGTTCTATCCTATCACCCACTCTCTTTCTATTATTCATTAATGATCTTCTAAGTCTAACTCAAAGCCCTATCCACTCCTACGCTGATGATTCTACCCTGCATTTTTCAACGTCGTTTATTAGACGTCCAACTCAACAGGAACTAAGTGATTCACGGAGAGATACCACCGAGCGCCTAACTTCTGATCTTGCTATAATTTCTGATTGGGGCAAAGCAAACCTTGTTTTGTTCAATGCCTCAAAAACCCAATTTCTTCACCTATCTACTCGACAAAACCTACCAGATAACTATCCCCTCTTCTTCAATGACACTCAACTGTCTCCTTCTTCTACAATGAACATTCTAGGACTATCCTTTACTAAAAATCTGAACTGGAAATCTCACATCTCATCTCTTGCTAAAACAGCTTCTAAGAAGTTAGGTGTCCTGTGGCGTCTGCGTCCTTTTTTTTCTCCCTCCCAATTGCTTGCTCTCTACAGGGACCTTATCCGCCCATGTATGGAGTATGTCTCACATGTTTGGGGAGGATCCACTCATACAGCTCTCCTAAACAGGGTTGAGTCAAAAGCTTTTCGTCTCATCAACTCCCCTCCTCTGACTGACTGTCTTCAATCTTTAAATCACCGACGCAATGTTGCTTCTCTTGCTCTCTTCTACCGTTATTTTCATGCTCACTGCTCTTCTGAACTTGCTGGCTGCATGCCTCCTCCCCTCCCGCGGCCTCGCTGCACAAGTCTTTCTACTCATTCTCATCCCTATTCTGTCCATCTTCCTAATGCTAGAGTTAATCAGTATCTTTACTCTTTCATCCCTTTCACTGGTAAACTCTGGAACTCTCTTCCTGTTTTTATTTTTTCACTTTCCTATGACTTAAATCTTTTCAAAAGAAGAGTAACAAGACACCTCCCGAACTAAATTGGCTCACCCCTCTGTTTTTATTTTATTCTCTTACTGTCTTCTTTATAGGGACTGGCAACTAAGCGGGCTTCGTGTTACCCATTTTTGTTGTGCCCTTGGCCAGTCCTTTGTGATGTAAAAAAAAAAATCTCTCTCTCTTCCAATTCTAGTATAAGTAAAATCTACTAGTCTTCTGCTAATATTTCTTTTTTTTCTTTTTTTTTCTCTCTCTCTCTCTCTCTCTCTCTCTCTCTCTCTCTCTCTCTCTCTCTCTCTCTCTCTCTCTCTCTCTCTCTCTCACAGGAGGTTCATGGCAATGCAAGTAATTTTCGTAAAATCAATATTGTCAATATGACTTTACTCTTCATTACTGTTTCTTTTTTTGGTCGTATTTTGGTCGTTTGTGGATTTTTGTTATGCCCTTTGGTGCCTTCGAAGCCTACACACACACACACACACACACACACACACACACACACACACACACACACACACACACACACACACACACACACACACATACACACACCCACACCCACACATACACACACAAACACAAAGTCCTGCATACAACAACAACAACAACAATAATTACTACTCCTACTACTTTTACCACTACCGTAGATAACAGTATAGTCGCCACGTGCACTAATGTCGCCAGCCGCCATATATTACGAATTATAGCATCACTACTGCTGTGTATGTGCCACTGAAGATAATACACAGTAGTTTATATCATGACTGTATAATCTACTCTGTTTCAGCGTTGTTTTATGCCTTGTATCTGCATGTATAGACGGTTTCAAATTTCGCTACTCGTTTTTTTTTCTTCGGGCGACGATGACGGCGGGAGGACACTCAGAACATAAACACTAGCTGGCGATCTTTGTGTTGGTAGCCACTTTGTAGATATTTTTGTAATTTGTTCACTTATAGCCATACTATGACACCGATGAAGACACAAAATGACACAGACTTTCCAGATAGCCCCTTCTAACTTTCCTGAAATCATGGATGTAGAAATGTAAGTATTAACGCCACCACGCGTCTGTACATCGAAAAAAAAGTTGTCCTGGCGACTTTAGTGTTATCTACGGTAGGGAGCTTAGAGTTCATGGGACATATCTTTGAGTAATACTGGGACCTTACACACCACACACACACCTCGTCCTCTTGCTCAAGGGGCACAGTAACTACCCGTTTTTTTCAGTGAAAAATCTCAACCCTTGAGGCTCGATCCTAGGAGCATCGGGACCACAAAGTGGCGCAACGCGATGTCATCCACTAACCCATCGAACAGTAGGCTACTACTTGTATGTGTGTGTGTGTGTGTGTGTGTGTGTGTGTGTGTGTGTGTGTGTGTGTGTGTGTGTGTGGTGTGTGTGTGTGTGTGTGTGTGTGTGTGTGTGTGTGTGTGTGTGTGTGTGTGTGTGTGTGTGGTGTGGTGTGTGTGTGTGTGTGTGTGTGTGTGTGTGTGTGTGTATGTGTGTGTGTGTTGTATGTGTGTGTGTGTTGTATGTGTGTGTGTGTTGTATGTGTGTGTGTGTTGTATGTGTGTGTGTGTTGTATGTGTGTGTGTGTTGTATGTGTGTGTGTGTTGTATGTGTGTGTGTGTGTGTGCACAATTCCCCCGTGGTAACTGCACGTATCAACTCTCTCTCTCTCTCTCTCTCTCTCTCTCTCTCTCTCTCTCTCTCTCTCTCTCTCTCTCTCTCTCTCTCTCTCTCTCTCTCTCTCTCTCTCTCTCTCTCTCTCTCTCTATGTGTCCCCCGTGGTAACTGCACGTATCAACTCTCTCTCTCTCTCTCTCTCTCTCTCTCTCTCTCTCTCTCTCTCTCTCTCTCTCTCTCTCTCTCTCTCTCTCTCTCTCTCTCTCTCTCTCTATGTGTCCCCCGTGGTAACTGCACGTATCAACTCTCTCCTCTCTCTCTCTCTCTCTCTCTCTCTCTCTCTCTCTCTCTCTCTCTCTCTCTCTCTCTCTCTCTATGTGTCCCCCGTGGTAACTGCACGTATCAACTCTCTCTCTCTCTCTCTCTCTCTCTCTCTCTATGTGTCCGTCAGGTGGTGGCTGTGGCGGCAGGTGGCGCGTGGGAGGGCAATCCATCAACACGGGTGGGCTATAGGTAGAAAGGCGCCCCTCAGGTATACTAGAGACACCTGGACT
>JACEEZ010011322.1:147500-212500 GCA_016584305.1 Chionoecetes opilio
CAATTTTGAAACACCTCAGAAAGTTATCTGAAGGGTATCCATCACAGGCAAGAGTTAAATCAGGGTATTATTCCAGATGAACACCGAACACACTTTGGTGGACGAAACAATTTTTTTCTGGAAGAGTTTTGATGTGTTTTGAATTAATCTGTTAACCGTTTGTCGCAAATATTTTTTTTTTTTTTTTTTTTTTAGGTAAAGGTTTTTTTTTTTTTTAAGTTAGATAAAGGTTAGGTTAGGTTAGGTTAGGTTAGGTTCAATTATTTTTTTTTTGGTCAATTTTGCAAAAAAAAAAAAAAAAAAAAAAAAAAAATTCCCTGATCTAAGTTAATCTTCCTCTATAATACGGCAAACAGAGAATGATAAATGATGGAGGGGTTGTAATCGCTAACAACACATTGACACACACAACACGGTACATTTCCAGATGAACACCGAAATTCCTTTGGTGGACGAAACTATTTTTTTCTGGTGATTTTTTAATGAATCTTGTCGCAATTTTTTTTTTTTTTTTTTTTTTTTGCAAAAATGAAAGAAAAAAAATTGAAGCTAACCTTTACCTATACCAAACCTAACCTTTACCTAAAAAATAAAAAATAAAAAATAAAAAATAAATAAAAATAAATAACCTTTACCTAAAGAAAAAAAAAAATTGCGACAGAAACGGTTAGCAGATTCATTCAAAACACATCAAAACTCACCAGAAAAAAATAGTTTCGTCCACCAAAGTGAGTTCGGTGTTCATCTGGAATAATACCTTTTTCCCTGATGTAAGTTAATCTTCCTCTCTAATACGGCAAAAAGAGAATGATCAATGATGGAGCGGTCGGGGTTGTCATCGCTAACAACACATTGAAAGACACAACACTTCATCAGCGCAGCCATCACAATCACATTGGAGGCAGAGGGTTTCGGCTAAGCTTGATTATCCAGCCGCTACACATATAGCTACATACCACAATAATAACCGTTAAATGTTTACACTAGGACCGAAATTCCCTACACAATTGGGAGTGTTGTTTCTGTTCACCTTATTGGATTCTAAGAAACATTCTCTCTGTGAGCTTCCGTCGCAAATCATTACTTTCGGAGATATAAGATGTTTTTAATAGGAAGGAGTGTATAGGAGACATGAAAATTAAACTAACCTAACCCCACCTTTTGACTCACTAACCTAACCTAACTTAACCAAATCCCACGCTTTAACAAATTAACGTCCTAACTAAAGCCAAATCTGCATTAAAAAAGTGTCCGCGGCAAGGGAAGAACAGAAGCGATGCAGGTCACAAGAGGAAGAAGAGTGTGGCGGACGTAAACACTTGTCTCTCTCCTCCCTATAAACAACATGCCATTATCTCCAAAAGTAATGATTTGCGACGGAAGTTCATAGAGAGAATGTTTCCTAGAATCCAATAAGGTAATCAGAAACCAAACTCCCAATTGTGTAGGGAGTTTCGGTCCTAGTGTAAAATAATACCTAATAACCATGCATATAACTAACACGCGTGCTCCTCACGACGTGCTCAGACACATAACAAAAAAGAATATCATAAAAAGTTACCAAAAAGTCATAAAAAGTTTCCATAACACTCACTTTGGTAGGAAGCTTAGTCTGTGTCTCTCTTTATACCGCCAGGAGAGCAAATCCCTTCACCATACGCCGGTCACTGTACATTCACTATAGTCTTGGTTCCTTCACACTACTTGCGTTAATCTGTGTCAAGAGATAACGCCTTAAATAACACACGAACAGGTTATTTAAGATCACCGCGTCAGAACGGAGAAGTTAACCCGCCCGCCGACTTCTCCTAATGCAGAAAACGTCGACTTTATAGGAGTAACATTTTTAATTCATATTTTGTTAATGTAGTACTGTAATATTTAAACTATGGTCGATTTGTTCTCATTAATATATTTTGTGCATTATTCTACCCTGTATTTTTCGTATAATGGGCGATGTATATAATCAATTCAATAGTTTTTTAATCCCAAGGAGTTATAAGTAAAAATTCATGAAGGGGTAATGGAGAAGCTACGTCAGTATATGGAGTAAGCAATGGGAAACTATGTAGTATTTGTGATTTACGCCCATATTCGTCCCTTGTTATGCAGGAGTTATGGGGAAAACATAAGCTAAGTGTTTAAGTTACCTACCGTAGATAACAGTAAAGTCGCCAGGACAGCTTTTTTTTTCTGTTTACAGTCGTGTGGTGGCGTTAATGCTTACATTTCTACATCCATGATTTCAGGAAAGTTAGAAGGGGCTATCTGGAGAATCTGTGTCATTTTGTGTCTTCATCTGTGTCATATTATGGCTATAAATGAACAAATTACAAAAATATCTACAAAGTGGCAACCAACAGTAGAGTCGCCATCTAGTGTTTATTTACTGAGTGTCGTACCGCTGTCGTCGTCGCCCGAAAAAAAAACGCGTAGTGAAATTTGAAACTATCTATACTTGCAGATACAAAGCATAAAACAACGCTGAAACAGGGTAGATTATACAGTCATGATATAAACTACTGTGTATTATCTTCAGTGGCACATAAAAATCAGTAGTAATGCTATAATTCATAATATATGGCGTCTGGCGACATCACTGCAGGTGGCGACTTCACTGTTATCTACGGTAAGACTGTCATAACTCATAAGAACATTAGAAAATAAGGAAGTTACAAGAGCCCGCGAGACCTACACGAGGTAGTTCATGTAACTCGATCTATTCAGATTACCCAACTACTACCTTGCCGATTGATTGATTTAATGCCAAGAAAGGGGAAATGTGCCAGACATCAGAGGTCATATGGCACTATGGCAGGCCTACCACATGTAGGTACTTCACTAGATTTCATAACTTTATTTACAAAAGCTTCAGAATAAAAACATTGAAGCCATTTCTTTCAACTGATGGCTGATCTTGAGTTGCTTATAACCCCTTGAGACCCAGAACGTAATTTCCATTGTAATTTCCCTATCATTAGACGATTTTTAGTGAATATAAGCAATATTTTATAGATATGACCTGTTTATATAGTATCCTTGTCCACTAACTAAATTGGTATATTCATTTACTTTTCGTATTTTTATGGCTAACAGCAACCATTTTTTATAGCAAAGGAAAGATCTGGGCGTGAAGGGGTTAATGACAGCATCTTAAAACATCATACCTCACATGTCTGGTCAAACCGGTTACCTCATTTACCAACCACTTGTACAAATACTGCACTCTATAAAAACAACTTCCCTGATACACAGTCAAAATTCTTCACCCTACTGATTGAGATGAACAGAAGCCAATGCAAAAAAATTGAATATTCTGGTAACTCTGTTGGTCAATAGTTCCCTCCATGCTTTTGATTGCAACAGAAAGGTCAACTGCCTCACCTTGTAGCTGTTTACTGACCTGATTGACCTGAAAGAGGATAGCATACCAAAATACTATGGAAACAATGAACTTGAAATTTTGAAGCAGTTAATTGTTTCCTCAGCAATATCCACTAGGTAAGGCATCGTAAAACTAAAAAAATGGTACCTCACAGCTTTGGCACTGTCAATTCGACATTCCCATCGGGTTTCACTGAGAAGTTTCACAGTCAAGTCCTTAAAATTAACATGTCTTGTGAAAATTGCCCCTCTCCGAGTTGAAGCAGAAAACAAGACTGTGAAGCCTTTGAAGGATACCAAAGGTCGTTCCCTCTGGACAGGTCTTGGCAATATCCCCCAGTAACAAATGGTAACTGTGGCAATTTAGACCTGTTCAGAAAACAATTTTTTCCTATTTTTATACCCCCCGGCAAGGTTTCCCATGCTTTTTGACCTGGAAAAGCCGAAAATCACAACCATTTTGAGCTAAAATGTCAGGAACCTTTGCCTCATTGGACCTCAAGATATTAAGCCCGCGACAGTAGAAAAACGCCTAATTTTGCCTTCCGCCAGATTTTTTTTCACCTGAGACTTTTGTTACAATTGGGATAGAACAACAAATTGGGTATCAAATTGAAGCATTTTTAATATTATTTCTGAAAAAACAATCCAAGTAAACATTCAAGAAAAAAAGACACATCATATCCAGAAAAAAAGCAAAATTTTCTGAAAATTTCATATAAATTTCATAAATATTACAATCTTGACATCAAAAAATGTGTGACAAAGACTCTAAAAACTATTTTCAAGTGGCAGAAAACTCTATTGTCTATGTCAGAAGGACACTTCACAGTCATTTTTTCAGAGTTTGCTTCTTGAAGCTATCAAATCGCTCACGGTTGTATTCCACAGTTTGAAGAAGGTACTGTTTTTGCTGAGAATCTGTGGTAATGATGTTTGCGAAATCAGTCATCATCTTGACTCCCCGCTCAGCAATGTCATTCCACTACTTTTACATTGCTGACATATTCCAGGGCTTGCTGTAGTCATCACTCCTTGGCCATGTCGCCACAGGTTGCAGAAGCCAGTCATACTCAATGCCAAGGGTGTCAAGCAGAAGATGACTCTCTGGACCAACTAGATCAGCCAGAGTCGTCTTGGCTGTACCTGAGGGAAACATAGGTTTCCCTCGTCTGAAGCTATCTGGCTTCTCAGTGGCGTGCAGCTTGCAGCAATGTCCTGCTTCTCTTTGTCACTGAGTCTGCTACCGAAGAGAGCGAACGGCACAACCTCCTGTGTCAGGTACCACTTGTGGTTTTCAAGTTTTTGTAGCACTGCCTGAGCAATCTCTGGATCTGTTCTCTTGAACTTCATCATGTCCTTCATGAACTGCAGATCATTTGCAGGAGCATCTGCAGCAAGTGTAGATGACATCCACATGGGTGTATAGAACAGTCCTAGGAAGAGGTTGAGGCGTTCCAGCTTCACAACAGTTTCTTCATCGTACTCCAGCTGCTCAGCAAACATGAACATCTTCATAGAATACAGGTTTCTGGCCATCCACCTGCTGATGAATGGCTCCAGGACGACTCCAGTGGATTCCGCAGGGGAGGCGTGTCTCCAAAGACGATCAGTGTAAGCTCAGCCATCTCACGGTAGTCAGCTCTAGGAGGCTTCTCCGACCTCAGGATTTCCTGTAGTATTTCCTTGCACTCTTTCTTCTTTTTATTCAACCATTTTTGTCTGATGGACAGGGTTGTAGGGTTGTCTGTGGTAAGATTGGTCCAAACGTCCTTGAAGTGCTTGAACCAAGGATTCTCTGGGCTCTTGACCTTGCCAAACAGATTCTCCCATACAGCACCAACCAGCACTTCTAGAATGTGGTGTCTGCAGGCCAGGTAGAACACCTTCCTGTCAAGCTGTTGCTCCAGAAGCTTGGCAGCTCCCCGATGTACTCCACTGTTGCTGGCCGTTGTGTCAAACACAAGGGCAGTGATCACTCCAGTAAGCCCCCATGCCTCCAGCAAATCCATGGATGCCTCTGCCTGAGCCGTTCCTGTTGAGCTGTCTATCACTGGTACTCCCAGTAGCTTGCCTTCAGGATATGCAGGTGGTCCTGAGACAAGCACAGCCAGAGTCTCTGACGTGGTCCCCAGGATCACTTCCCAGGACATCTCTCAGCCTCTTGCATCCCAGTGGAGAGCAGCATACTTGGGCGGGTCCTCGCTAAATGCTGCCATGTACTCCTGGCTGATGTGGTACCTTGTAGCATCCTGTTCCGCTCGTTGTTGAGGTTGAATGACAAACTTGGTCCAGGTCACTCCACCAGCCTTCAATGTAGCAGAGACTAGGTGTCACTGATTGTCAGACAATCCCAGACGATCAGCGGTACTGCAGATGTCACACACTCCGATGACCCTGCTGGGAAATGTGAAGTCACAGTGTCTTGGTGATGTGAACATCCAGGACGAGGTTGTTGGTAATCCATGTCCTCTGCATTCCTTCACTTCGGTTGGGTCAGCCCAGGTAGACACATCAGCAGCAGTCCTTCGCTGTGTGGCAGCTGAAAATTGTAGACATTTTGTGCAAATTCATATCTTGTTCCCTCTCTCTGCTGCAGCTTGCAGCCCTCTCTGCTTGCTGCTGGACCGTGACTCAAATATCTTGTCATGACCAAGGACATGTGGGCCTTTCTCTCTGTCCTTCTGATCCCGGTTAGAACTGATGTCCTTGTCCTTCTTCTCCCTTGATAGCAGTCGGTTTCTCTCTATTTCCTGGATGGCATCTGAAGCTCCTATGTCGAACAGGCTATCTAATTCCAGGACAAAGGCACTCCTTTTCCCTCCAGGTCACCTGTTCTACCTTTTTTCCTTGCTAGATCTCTGTGCTTTTTTTGAAGTGTCATGAAAAGCTGCGCTGCATTGTACTTGGTCATGGTCTTGATCCTAGCCATTGCCAGAATGGGATGATAGCCTCCACTGTTTCATTGGCGAGGTCTTGATGCTTAGGGTTCCCTGTATTTTCTGGCAAACTTGGGAGATGGAGGAAGTACTGGAAGGCCTGTCTGTTGGTGGGTAACTGGGAGCCACTGATGCTGGATGATGGGTAGCCGATCAGGAAGGTTTCTGTAGCAGATCTAGTGAGGTCGGCGTGACGCTTGTCTCTGGACTGCAGGTGGAGGTTCTAAAGATGTCAACTTTTGCGTCCTCGGAGCTCCTTTCTTACTGCCATAGGAAGTTATCTTGTGAAGTATCTCTGGATTTGTTAGCAGGTTCAACAGATCTGCAACAAACATAACAGCCATTAGATGTCATGCTAAAACCATTTGAATTTGCAGAGCTGGGATTTTGGTAGATTTTTTCTACCGGCGGTATCGGGATTCGGTAGATGAAAACGGGCCATTCGGTTCGGTATTGCGGTAGATTTCCAAAAAATATACCCACTGCTTCGGTATTTTGGTATTTCGGTTCGGAGATTTTAAAAAAACCGTTATATATAAAAAAAAAAAAAAAAAAAAACCTTTAAAGCCTTTAAAACATTCTAGAGCCATAAAAAAACCTATTTTAAGCCTTTAACTACATTCTAGAGCCTTAAAGCTTTATTTTAGTATTTCTGAGCCTTTCGCAACCATTTTTTTAAAGTTTTAAAGCTTATAAAGACCTTTTAAACGTAAAAAAAACTAATAAACTATCTTCGGCAACACTTTTATATAACTATGCAGCTGGAAAAAAAGGTTAGCAGTAAAACTTTGTTAATTAAATCATTACAGCACGTTTTTATTACAATTAAACATTTAAAAAAGCAACTAAAAAATGTTCAACACAAATAAAGCTGTCTTGGTTCTTTTGTTCAGATCACAATATCTATGACTATTAGTATAAAATTTGCTAACAAGAGTAGCAAAAGCATATCAGTTAGGTAACTAGATTCACTACAATACATCTACATTGATTCCGAAAAAACTCATTTATAATTAACTATAACATTGGGTACATTCATTTGAAGTATTTGCTATTTGCCTTGGTTACTGTTCCATATATCATCGATATATCATTATATGGCACACATTTTCAACGTAATTTTTTTTAGCCACACTCCAGTGACACTCGTGTTGTGCCATATATTGCACAGGCAAACTATATCTATTATTTTCTTACAAAACTGCCATAGACATTCAAAGAAGTTATATAACAATAGACTAATGTTAGTTGTACGCTGTATAATTTTTACTCACCTCAAAGTATGATAGTAATTCGGTAGTAGCGTTCTAAATGTGGAGCTCCGCAACAGAACCAACCGGTCCCGAATCCATCAGCTGACTGACTAAGTAAACAAATTGTGGTGCCATCTCTTGGCGTATTTTTCCAACTTCAATTCAATTCTACCGAAGAAATTCGTTCGGTAGATCCATTCGGTATCGGTATCGGTATCGGTAGAGGTTTGGTACCGAAGATTCGGTAGCGGTAGATAAATCTACCGCCGGTAGTACCGAAATACCGAAATACCGAATTTCATTCGATAGTCCCAGCTCTGTGAATTTGTGACTAGTGAAATAAATTATATTTAGTTTAATTTTTTTGAAAATTTGTCTGTAAATATCACATGTAATATTTCCATAAATGTTTCTATGCATTTTGATGTTTCAGTCAGCATCTAATTACTTGCTTTAACCTGCTTATGCCCATTTATTGGTGAAAAAATAGGCGAAAACAAACATCAAAATGCTCCGAAACTGGCGTTTCAGAAAACGTGTATAGAATAGAACTTCATGCTTCATGAGGCAAAGGTTCCTGACATTTTGGCTTATAATGGTTGTAATTTTCGACTTTTCCAGGTCAAAAAGCATTGGATACCGTGCAGGAGGGTATAAAAATAGGAAAAAATTGTTTTCTGAACAGGTCTAAGTCCAGACTTATTGCCTCATGTTAGCACCATTATCATTTCTTACCGTCCATTTTTTTTTTTATTCGTTTTGGTAGAAAAATTAACAATCTCACCTTTTTAGTCCTTCGTTCAACTATTGACCCTCTTCTTTGCCTCCATTTTGGTAGTTAAGTCCATAATTTAACTGTTCCCCATTATTTTTTTTACCGTCCCATTTTTTCCATTCGTTTTTCCACCATTATCATAGCCTTGGTCCCTGATATCTTGTACATTTAAACCCAGTGTCACTAACTTGTCAAGAAGAACATTCAGGAGACTCTTTCCTGTACTTTCCTTCAGTGAACCTCAATGAATTCAATAAAATGCTCATATATTCCAACATGAACTGTGGAGCCATCAGACACATATCTAATTGTTAGTGACAACTGCTCTTTATGGCTAACATGTGGAGTACAATCACGTATAACATTAACAGCAGCGTATTTTGAGGCCTTTATATGGTCAATAATAGTCTTCTGGCCTTTGTTACCCATCCGCTGAATCAACTCAGTCTGGATACGCTTGCCACGGTAATGGTCATGGATCTCTTCATCCTTGATGCGCTGCAGGTGTTCTTGCATGACAGGATCAAACTTGGCAATCAGTTGGACTAGGCCAAGAAAACGACCATTTTTAGGTTCAATAAAGTTTATCAACAGATTCTCGGAAAGCCATGCTATGTTCTGAGAGAAACTGAACAATAGCAGGGATCCGTCCATAATTAGTCCTTAACCCTATGAGTTCGATTTCTATCCTCACTACATTGACGACAGCTTGAGATCTATAAATGGCTCACATTATTCTACATTTTAGAATTGTACAATTGCAACTACAAATGCTTACTTAGATTGGCAATAATCGGAAATTCTTTGATTTTTTTATCTATTTTCCCTGCTCCCATTAAAGTCTGCCAACCTCCCTTTGAGGTAAAACAAATATATATAAATAAAATTGAAATACATATAAATATATCAAAACTACCTCAAGAAAAGTACTCAGAAACAGATGAAAACATTGAACAAAAGACAAATTATTCACGAAACACGTAATCCACCAGAGTTAGTTATGCAAGTAGCTCTCCATTTATATGTGTGACTCAATACTGAATGACCACTCAAATTACTTCAGTCTGTCCCACTAAAAAAATATCAAGGATCATAATTTCAAAATTTTATCCTAACTTCTTTGGCCTTGACCTGACCTGACCTGCCCTGGCCTACATTTTGGTGCTGTCAGAGGCGGGATCATCACTGGTCATTGCAGGGTTGACGTAGCCGCCGCTGGAGGGCACGATGGGCTCGGTGTCTGCAAGGATTAACATTAACCAGGGGAGAACAAGAAGTAACGGATTCAAGCTGGAAAAGCGTAGATTAAAAAAACAAATAGGGAAAAACTGGTTCACAAATAGGGTGGTAAATGATTGGAAAGGACTCAGTAGACAGGTAGTCAGTTAGTGTGGAGTCATTAGAGAGCTTTAAAGGGAGGCTAGATAAATTAATGGATGGGGATGAAAGGTGGATGTAGGCAGTGTTAAGTAACAGGTACTACCACGTGTAGGTATCACGGCCTCTTGTAGCTTCCTTATTTTCTTATGTTTTTAAGGAAGGAGGGAGAGAGGAATGGGGGTGACATAATGTTTTAGTGCATGAAGGAGAAACCGTACACCCCTACAAAAGGCTTGGGTTATAAGTTAGATGCAAGGTGTCGGCTACAGCTGCAGGATAGGACAACACAAGGGAAGAAAAGACTCAGCAAGTAGTTGTGGAAATTATAATCAATGTGAAGTGAATTCACACCTTGCTAGTACCCAAAACTACCTAGACCACTGGTTCTTAACCTGGGTTCAATCGAACCCCAGGGGTTCGGTGTGCCATTCTCAGGGGTTCGGCGGAGGCCCTCCGAAAAACATTGCAATTTTGTTATTGTTATAATTCGAGATTATTCACTAAAGTAAATTATACGCGAAATTAACGTAAATTTAAGCAGCGCGGTGGAGGGAGTCTTGTGTGGGTGTACGAAATACAAATGTCTTGAATACGTGCGTGTGCTCGCCCGCCTCTCTCACTTCCGAACAGTAGTGATGTATACGTATGGGGGGGGGGGGGGGGGGACCGGCCTTGTTTGGCCATTGTATATCAAATTAGTGCAATATATCCCACCTCAGGCCTCAAAATGCCCCTAAAAATGCTTGATTTTCAACAAATTTCCTGACCCCCTCCTCAGACCCCCAGCTGTAGAGGCTCACTACGCTCGTCCAACCCTGTCTTAAAACAATCCTGGATTCACCTCTGTGCCCCCCCCCCCCCCGACCCCTTTCCGAGGACCTATATATGCCACTGCTTCAGAGTCCTTCCTTCTTCCCTTCTTATTATCCAAATAAACACTTGAATTTTGAGGTAATTTTTCTCAAATTTTTGCATCAATTAAATCAAAATGTATTCTTCTTGTCATTCAAATATTTCTTGAATTTTGAAACAATTCTTTTTTATTTTTTATATTTTCTTCACATATTTGAGGGGTTCGGCCAGTGTGCGGAGGTTTTCGTTAGGGTTTCGGTGCCTCTGAAAAGGTTAAGAGCCACTGACTAGACTGAAAGACTACCTTCGCTAACACTACCTACCGGGCCTAGGGTATACTCATCAGTGGTAGATGGGTTGATTGTTTGAAAGTTTTGATTATATCCACCAAGGCAAATATATGCTAATTAACTGCGTTAGCATATATTTACCTTGATATCTACAAGCACGAGCAGGGGCGGACTGGGATTTCATCTTTTCAGTCCAGGTCTTTAGGTGTTGACCAGCCGAGTTTGAAAGTTGATGTTGATATCTATTTTACACTTTCATATTTATATCCTTCAAATTTTTGAAGGATAGGCGGGGTTGAAGGAAAATTGCACTTGAAGGAAAGGCGGGGTTGGGGGTTGGCGATGAGAGCCAACCCAGCTAGGGTGTTTTGAAAATTAAAAAAATTCCTTCTAACTTTCCTGAAATCATGGATGTAGAAATGTAAGTATTAACGCCACCAGACGTCTGTAATTCGAAAAGAAACGTTGTCCTGGCGACTTTAGTGTTATCTACGGTAGACAAGTCACAATTTTAGTAAGTTATAAGAAATAAGAGTCTGAAAGTTGATGTTGATATCTATTTTACACTTTTATATCTATATCCTTCAAATTTTGCTAAAGTAATAGCTGTCAGGCTCAGCATAACGCAAATTAAAATGTTGAAATACGGCTTTGATCCTCAATTCGTTGACAATTCCTCATCATCTTAGGGAGATCTATCAGATATTGATAGATCAAAATAATGATAAATACGAAAATCAATGCAACACAGTACACACCTCCCACGCCACGGGCACTACAAATCAGTAACTAAATGACTGTGTGACAACAGTGGCAGACGGCAGTCCTACCACTGTTGCCACAAGGAATTGTTATTTGTTGAAATGCGCAGTAGCCTATATTAGTCCTTACCAAGGCTCGTAATGCATTTTAAATAAGGTATCGTCCCAGTGTGTGCAATGACATGCATAGCATATACTCGGTTAACGTATATGAAATACAAGAAGTCTGAAAACAACAACTTAGAACACTCTATTGAGAATCTTGAAAGTTGACTCGTGTCGACTGTACGAGTGTAGTACGCGTACGCTACTCGTGAGTTGTTGATCTCTCCGACCTCTCGTCAGTCTTCACCTCTTTCTCTCTCAGCTGAGTCACTCTCTCTCTCTCTCTCTAATTTATTTTGTGTGTTACCTTATTCTTCAGATATTTCATTTTCAATCCTTCATTTATTTTCTCCTTTTCCTTTTTAATTATTTTTTTTATTACCTTTTTTCCCCCCTCAGACCGGCCCACACGACCCAGCGGCCCAACGGGTAATGTCCCGTTTGTCCCTATTGCCAGTCCGCCCCTGTCCACGAGTTTGTATCCAGGGGGCTGATGGTGGTGCACGTGGTGAATACGTGGGAGACGGTAGCTACTTCCCAGGGTACCGATGGAACAATTAATTCCGGGCACGATACTCGTTTATGTGGCGATGTAGATCGTCCTTTTTCAACAACCGATTGATCGGTTATCTACTATGTAGGCTACACACATGTTGTTAGTCAACGTGACTACACCTTAATAGTTTAGAATCCACCACGTGACTGATCGCCCACCCCCTGCTGGAAGGCTGTCAACACGTGGCTTGGGTTACACGTGGAGGCTTAGGGGAGAGCGGGGCAGGTTGCATCGAGGGTAGGTTGCATCATTGCCTCTAACTCTCATGTTATCACACGTACATCGTCTTAATACTACTACTACTACTACTATAAACTACTACAACTACAACTACAACAATAATAATAATAAAAAAGTTAATGCGAGTTAGAGGCAATGATGCAACCTACCCTCGATGCAACCTGCCCCGCTCTCCCCTAATAGTTAATACCACTGAAATTATTAATCTATCATATCACTATATTTGATTTATCTTATTTTATACACAATTCTACAATACTATATACATTAGTGGGATATCCCCACCTCCCTCTTCACCCCAGGGGAGGGGGGAACCACACCCACGCCACCCTCCTTCAATAGGAAGGACGTCTTGGGTGGATGATTTCCATAGTAGTTATAGGATAAAGAGTGTGTGAAAAATAAAACAGGGAAATTCCTACAAAAGACTTGGGAACAGAGTTGGTTAAAGGATAGCTAATAAGAAAGTACACTATAAGAGTACAAAGAGTCAGCGATCTCCTAAAAGATGAACAAAAGCAAAAGTGATGAAAATAGAAAAAAGGAAAGGTGAAAAAAAGGTCAATTTATAGTTTCGCCCAACCAACGATTTTCTGATGCGCCTTATGTTTTCTGGTGTGTTTTTATGTGTTTTGAATGAATCTGCTAACCATTTCTGTCGCAATATTTTTTTTTTTTTTTTTTTTTTTAGCAAAAATGACAAAAAAAAAAAAAAAAAAAAAACCTAAACCTAACCTAACCTTTACCTATATCTAACCTAACCCATACCCATACCTAACCTAACCTAACCTTTACCTAACTAAAAAAAAAAAAATAACAAAAAATAACCTTTATCTATCTATATAAAAACTAAAACTAAAAAAAAAAAATTGCGACAGAAACAGTTAGCAGATTCATTCAAAACACATAAAAACACACCAGAAAAACATAAGGCGTATCAGAAAATCGTTGGTTGGGTGAAACTATAAATTATCCAAAAAAAAAAATATATATATAGAGAAAGAAATTAAGAGATATACGAAAAGGACACACACACACACACACACACACACACACAATGACTAAGGCTTCCGGGATCCCACGAGCCTGACTCAATCCTGTTAAAAATTCCAATAGGTAAGAACAATAAGATGCGAACACTTAGGTAAGAACACACCCTTACCTGACTCTCTAGGGCGCCAGCGGTACCTCTGCACGAGGCATCCCAGCACAAACAAGGCGCCGATGGTCAGGGCCGCCAGGAAACCCGTCACGAACTTCACCTGGGAAACAAAGAGAAAAATAAGTCCAGAAAGGGGCGTTCAGTTGGTACCTGGAACTGTCGCCGATAGGAATTCTCGCCGCCGTCGTCGAGTGTTCCAATTCTTGATATTTCAGGACCCAATATATACATTTAATCAAGTGTTACCCGTGTTTCTGCATTCAGGGATGAAATACTATCGTTAGCTTGATCAGTTAGGTTAAGTTAGGTGCCAATGTCCAGGTTAGGTTAAAATTTCCACGTCGGCGAGAGTTCTAGTTTGGTGTTTCGGCGAGAATCCCCATCGGCGACAGTTCCATAAACCGTTCAGTTCAGCAGTTCAGTTGTGGGTCGGGAGTCTGGCCTTTTTCAACGGCACTCCCTGACGTGTTTCTTCTTGCTGTCTGGGTCTTTAATTAGTTGTCTTCTCTTATTCTATATTTCAGTTTCTTTCTCTTTCTTTCCTCTTATTTTCTCTGGTCATCCAAAAACTGTTGATTGTTCTTTTTGCTTCTTCCACATTCCCATCTCCAAACAAATACTCCCCCACTATATCCTCTTCCTCCTTAATGTAAGGTTGTCCTCCTCTATGTAAGGTTGTCCTCCTCTATGTAAGGTTGTCCTCTTCTATGTAAGGTTGTCCTCCTCTATGTAAGGTTGTCCTCCTCTATGTAAGGTTGTCCTCCTCTATGTAAGGTTGTCCTCCTCTATGTAAGGTTGTCCTCTTCTATGTAAGGTTGTCCTCCTCTATGTAAGGTTGTCCTCCTCTATGTAAGGTTGTCCTCCTCTATGTAAGGTTGTCCTCCTCTATGTAAGGTTGTCCTCCTCTATGTAAGGTTGTCCTCCTCTATGTAAGGTTGTCCTCTTCTATGTAAGGTTGTCCTTCTCTATGTAAGGTTGTCCTCCTCTATGTAAGGTTGATGAAAAGGAACTGAACTGAAAAGGAACCCAAAAAATCTCTCCCTCCAACCTTAGCCCACAAACCCTTCCTTCCCTTTACCACCCTTCATGCCACCCAGTTCTCTTTCCCTTCCTCCCTCTAGCTCTTTGCCCTTACCTCGTACACCTCCCCCCACAAATCGTCAGGAGTCGGGGGGCGGACGCGTAGTTTGGTGGGGTATCCTTTGTATTCGGCCGTACTGCTGCTTCGGATACACAGGTGGGTTCCCTCGTGCTCCACGCTGACGCTCTGTGTGGGAGGAGGAGCAGGAATTAAAGGAGGGGAAAGATTGCAGGAGGAAGAGGAGAGGAAAGATTGCAGGAGGAAGAGGAGGGGAAAGATTGCAGGAGGAAGAGGAGGAAAGATTGCAGGAGGAAGAGGAGGGGAAAGATTGCAGGAGGAAGAGGAGGGAAAAGATTGCAGAAAGAAGAGGAGGAGGAAAGATTGCAGGAGGAAGAGGAGGGACAAGATTGCAGGAGGAAGAGGAGGGGAAAGATTGATAACGTGTTGAAAAGAAATCTTCCTAATGCAAGAGTTAATCAGTATCTTCACTCTTTCATCCCTTTCACTGGTAGCCAAACTCTGGAACTCTCTTCCTGTTTCTATTTTTTCACCTTCCTATGACTTAAATCTTTTCAAGAGAGAAGTGACAAGACACCTCCCGAACTAAATTGGCCCACCCCCCTTTTTTTATTATCTTACTGTCTTCTTTATAGGGTTAAACAAGTTAGGATTAGGATCTCTCTCTCTCTCTCTCTCTCTCTCTCTCTCTCTCTCTCTCTCTCTCTCTCTCTCTCTCACACACACATGTCCACGCATTAATCTCAAGCATGATTATGAGGACACACGTACACACACCACACCTCCAATCCTCCTCCTCCTCCTCCTACCTCGCCTTCTACTTTCCTATCCTTTCTCTCTTATTATCTAGTTAGTGTAGTGTAGTTAAATCAAGCAGCCATGTAAGGACCTACTAATAATGATAATAATAATAATCTTACACTCACCCTAAGCCATACAAGCCAAAAACAACAACATAGTATATGGACGAGGGAATTCATTTAAGTACGAAAGCAAATAATTGATACTAGCTATATACCTCTATAATAATAATAATAATAATAATAATAATAATAATAATAATAATAATTTTAATATCACCCGGAGGCATACAGGCAAAAAAAAAAAAAATAAGACAAAAGAGTTACTAACTTAAATACTAATGATATGTTGCTGTTTGTGTTTCCTTTGTATTCCTTTGTATTCCTCCTCCTGCTGATTATCGTCACTCACCTTGAAGTAGACTGAGGCGTTCACAAACACTTCAATCTTCAGCCTGTCGTAGGAGCCCGGCGCCAGGGCCTCCCCCTCCTGGTGCAGCAGGAAGTACTGAAGGTCGCCACTTCCACCACAATTCAGCAGGTACTGAGAGGCCAGCCAGGAATGTTATATGAGAGAGAGAGAGAGAGAGAGAGAGAGAGAGAGAGAGAGAGAGAGAGAGAGAGAGAGAGAGAGAGAGAGAGAGAGAGAGAGAGAGAGAGAGAGAGAGAGAGAGAGAGAGAGAGAGAGAGAGAGAGAGAGAGAGAGAGAGAGAGAGAGAGAGAGAGAGAGAGAGAGAGAGAGAGAGAGAGAGAGAGAGAGAGAGAGAGAGAGAGAAAAAAAAAAAAAGTTGAGAAAAACAACGATATATAATTATTCAAAATAAAAATAATATGAGAAGGAACAAAAAGAGGAAAAAAGAAATGAAAGATAAAATGGAAAGCAATGGATTAAAAAATTGAGAAATAAAAATATAGCAATTAGATGTAAATGCAAGAAAAATATTTTGGTTTAACTCTGTTGATTCAGGTAAGAAATGTTAATGAAAATGAAAAATTAACAAAATTACGAATGAAATTTTGTAAATATATACATGAACACAAATGAACAAAATGAATATGAAGAAATGAAATCAGCAAACAATAAAAAAAAATATTTGATGTCTCCAATCAGCAGTTGTGGGCATTGCGATAAGTAAAGCGATAATGCGATAAAGCGATAATATCGCTTTAACCGAAAATTTACCGCTTATCGTTTATCGCAAGACCGGAAAAACTTATCGCTTATATTTATCGCTTTCAAATTTCCCGCGATAAATCCAGCGATAAAGTAGAAGACGAAAAACCGTTACGGCGGGAGGTTACAGGCTCATTGTTACGCGGCAAACAGATGCGGCCAGGCGCCTGGCGGCCCGCGCTTCTGTTGTCAGTTTCTTTGAATAGCCCCCCAAACTGGACGCATCTGATCTCAGCTCTGTGTTTCATTGTGCTACCAGCGATCCAAAGCTTCTTTGTGTGTTATAACTTATATATACTTAATTCTTATTGTATATTGCTATCTTAACTAAATATCTAATTAATATATATTAGTTTTATATATTTTTTGCGTTTTGAGGTGCGCCTCGCGCGTGCCTCCCGTTCGTACGAACGTCGCGTGATTTTGTGTTTTAACTTTTCCTTTTCAGGAAATCGTTTAGGTTTTTGCGTTTTATATTGCGTTATTAATTAGTGTCGCGGCGGGCGCGCTTCATTGTTCGAGAATAGTGAATTTAGTGATTAGTGAGTGTCAAGATGTCAGGCAAGAGGACAGTGGAGGACTTTTTCCGCAAAAAAGAAGAAAAAAGTAAAAAAGAAGTTTTTAAATGCATAAGTAGCAAAAATAGAGTATTTTTGGATTTATCGCAGGATTTATCGCTTATCGCTTTAAGGTATTTTGGAAATTTATCGCTTTATCGTTATAGGACTTAGCGGAAAAATTTATCGCTTTATCGTTATCGCTTTATCGCAAAATTTATCGCTGCCCACCACTGCCAATCAGAATAACAAATAAACATGATGATAAGCATATTAACCCCTTCACGCCCAGATCTTTCCTTTGCTATACAAAAATTGTATGTAGTTAACCAAAAAATTACGAAAAGTAACTGAATATACCAAATTAGTTAGTGGACAAGGACAATAAACAGGTCATATCTATAAAATATTGCTTATACTCATTAAAAATCATCTAATGGTAGCTAGCCAAATTACAATGGAAATTACGTTCTGGGCCTCAAGGGATTAAGAAGTCAAGGTGAATAACTACCTCATGCACTAAACAAACAGAAAATAAATAAGGGTCAATTTATAGTTTCACCCAACCAACGATTTTCTGATGCGCCGTATGTTTTTCTGGTGTGTTTTTATGTGTTTTGAATGAATCTGCTAACCGTTTGTGTCGCTATTTATTTATTTATTTATCTTTTTTGTGCAAAAATGACAAAAAAAAAGAAAAAAGAACCTAAACCTAACCTAACTTTTACCTAACTAGAAAAAGAAAAAAAATACCTTTATCTACCTAAAAAAAAAAAAAAAAAAAATTGCGACAGAAACGGTTAGCAGATTCATTTAAAACACACCAGAAAAACATAAGGCGCATCAAAAAATCGTTGGTTGGGTGAAACTATAAATTATCCGAAAATATAAGCAAAATCATTAAAAGAACACCAGCACAGAGGGAAAGGATGACTCGATAACTATAGTCTAATTTTTTTAACAAGGCAAAAAATCCTGCCCCCTTGCTGCTTACTGACTGATATTTGATGCCAGGAGAAGGAAATAGTACGTTTCTTCTAAATTTCAACTGTATTTTATCATAGTTAACCATATTATCAGGTAAACATAGGCATATTTTTAAGCACGAGACCCCTTAAGATAGAATGGATTTTTTGCCTTGTTAAAATAAAAATAGACTATAGTAGAATGGCGGCGCCGTGACCTACGTACCTCATCCCCCGCGGTGGGTATGACTTGGCTGACCACGCCCATGCCCGACACGCCGCGCCCCACGCCCACCGCCAGCACCAGCAGCAGCAGCGGCAGCACGCCCGGGGGAGGGGAGGGGCGGCCCATGGCGGCTGTGGTGGGGGGAGGGGGGAGTGGTAAGGCCTGGGTTCTTGTACAAGTTCTTATAAGTACTAAAGTCCACGTCGTAGCAGTGTTAGTAGAAGTATTAAATGTTGTAGCAGCAGAAGTAGTAGTGGTGGCGGTGGTAATAGTAGTCAGTAATGGTAGTAGTCGTCGTAGTAGTAGTATAGCAGTAGTAGTAATAGTAGCCAGTAGTGTTAGTAGAAGTATGAAAGGTTGTAGCAGCAGAAGTAGTAGTGGTGGCGGTGGTAATAGTAGTCAGTAATGGTAGTAGTCGTCGTAGTAGTAGTATAGCAGTAGTAGTAATAGTAGCCAGTAGTGTTAGTAGAAGTATGAAAGGTTGTAGCAGCAGGAGTAGTAGTGGTGGCAGTGGTAATAGTAGTCAGTAATGGTAGTAGTCGTCGTAGTAGTAGTATAGCAGTAGTAGTAATAGTAGCCAGTAGTGTTAGTAGAAGTATGAAAGGTTGTAGCAGCAGAAGTAGTAGTGGTGGCAGTGGTGATAGTAGTCAGTAATGGTAGTAGTCGTCGTAGTAGTAGTATAGCAGTAGTAGTAATAGTAGTAGCAGTTTTAGTAGAAGTATGAAAGGTTGTAGCAGCAGGAGTAGTAGTGGTGGCGGTGGCGATGATGGAACAGATGAGGTATGATATAGTATGTAGTGGTAGCAGTCGTGGTGGTTTGAAGAAAGAAAAGAAAGGGAAGAAGGAGGATGATGAGAAGGAGAAAGGGAGAAGGAGAAAGAGGAAGAGGGGAATGAAGAAAAGAAGATAGCAAAATATGAAGAAAAATAGGATCATGATGACATTGATAATAATGAAGGAGGAGGAGGAGGAGGAGGAGGAGGAGGAGGAGGAGGAGGAGGAGGAGGAGGAGGAGGAGGAGGAGGAAGAAGGAGGAGAAGAAGAAAAGAGAAGAAAAGATTGACAAGGAAAATACGAGGAACTGTTTTTTACACTTATCATAATCGCTAATTCCTCGAAAGATAAGATTTTTTTTTTTCTCCGTGGAGCTGCGATGGTAACAAAAATGTGTGTGTGTTTGTGTGTGTGTGTGTGTTTGTGTGCGTGCGTGCGTGTGTGTGTGTGTGTGCGTGTGTGTGTGTGTTAATAAATATAAGTAGGTTTGGTGGCATTGAAATCACCGTGTATTTAACTGCCCATTATCATTATCATTACTATTACTATTACTATTATTATTATTATTATTATTATTATCATATTTGTGTTGGTAAATAATAGAATGGTGATAAAAGTGAAATTCTGTCTTTATTTGACCTTGTGTCGATCTCTCTCTCTCTCTCTCTCTCTCTCTCTCTCTCTCTCTCTCTCTCTCTCTCTCTCTCTCTCTCTCTCTCTCCTCTCTCTCTCTCTCTCTCTCTCACACACACACACACACACACACACACACAAGAAAAACAACAACACGACACAATCTCAGTACTGCGCAACTTTGTCCTATTATCACATATTTTCAGGAAACTTCGTGTGTGTGTATATATTTCCTAGCCTGAGAATCTGTGTTGCTTTATTCCACACTGTTCCTCCTCTTAGCATGCTCACCTGTCTTGAGAGTTGAGGAAGAAGGGGTTGTGCTAGGCGGGGTTGTGGCTGGAGCAGAGCACGGCACACCTTCCCTTAGGACACCTGGTTGCACACTGAACATTCTAATACAGGGTTGCCAACTTGCCGTCAATCCTACCAACTCCCTCCAGATGTGTATTGATTCCCTAAAAGTCCTGCATTAAACTCCCTATTCAATTTCTTCCCCAAATAATTTCTTCCCCTTCTCTTACACACCTTTATGCAGCTATACACTTGAGACTAAGTAAAATTAATCTATATCTAATCCTTTTACGGTAACTGTGTATACCCTTTCTTTATTAACAAATGTATTATCTATTTTTTCAGAGTTAATATACGTAAGTCTTGAATAGAAGTATCCCTATAATAAAAATATCCCTAGGTAATAACTCTAATAAAACTCTAACTCTAAAACTAACTAACTTTAACTCTAAAACTCTATTAAAACTCTAACTCTAACTCTAAAACTCTATTAAAACTCTAACTCTAACTCTAAAACTCTATTAAAACTCTAAAAACTCTATTAAAACTCTAACTCTAACTCTAAAACTCTATTAAAACTCTAACTCTAACTCTAAAACTCTATTAAAACTCTAACTCTAACTCTAAAACTCTATTAAAACTCTAACTCTAACTCTAAAACTCTATTAAAACTCTAACTCTAACTCTAAAACTAACTAACTCTAACTCTAAAACTCTATTAAAACTCTAACTCTAAAACTAATAAAACGCTAACTTAATATCCCTAATAACTTATATCCCTAAATATCCCTTGCGCGGCAACCCAAAGACCACTATCAGACGGGATTTCCTGCCTCTCCTTATCCCCCTTCCTTTCTCTCTCCTCCTTCTCGTCGTCTTGCCACACTCTCTCTCTTGTATAATGGCTCAAGTTCTTCATTTGATCAATAATTATTCATTTTATTAACCCCTTGAGGCCCAGAACGTAATTTCCATTCTAATTTGGGTACCATTAGACGATTTTTTCCTTTAGTGAATATAAGCAAGATTTTATAGATATGACCTGTTTAGTATCCTTATCGACTAACTAATTTGGTATAGTTACTTTTCGTAATTCTATGGCTAACAACAGGCGATTTTTATATAGCAAAGGAAAGATCTGCTGGGTGTGAAGGGGTTAATCTAAGGTCATCCCATGTCATAAATTTCGTAGTCAAGGTCATTTTCGCCCTTCGGATTCGGTCACTTAATTGTAGCTACAGTTGTTGCATCCGTTTGTAGGTCTTTTAACATAATCCTTGATTCACACAAACATATTATGACGCACAGGATTACGACGGTGGAATAACAACACTGTATTATTTTCTATTGTCCTACATACTACACCTCTCTCTCTCTCTCTCTCTCTCTCTCTTTCTCTTCTCTCTCTCTCTCTCTCTCTCTCTCTCTCTCTCTCTCTCTCTCTCTCTCTCTCAACAATACAAAATAAGTATGTAGGTAGTACAAGACAGAGCATTTTTTAAGCCAATCTTACATGGCGACATTGCTTGGCTATCAGAAGGGTGGTAGTGGCATGGCTGTTACACTACCGTACAGCTTTTTGGTATTATCTTCCCCATTTGGTATGTTGTGTGACCCTCCCCTCCCTTGCCATGCTCTGCTTATGAATCTTCCAGTGACACCAACAAATTTTCACTACGCAAACAATCGACATGGTATATATGACGGCAAAAGATTATATAGACATTAAAAGAAGAAATATATATATAAATAATGATCATAATATGCAGTAATAAGAAGCACTTCTGGATCTTACACACACAGACATGATGAGCCATTGCATCCAGGAAGGATTTTATGAATAAATATCTTGTCGCCCAGTAGCTTAAAAATGTTCTTACTGGGCGACAGTTTTCCATCACTGGGAGACATTTTGGTCGCCCAGTTAGCATGGTATAAAATGCTCTGGTACAAGATGGATAAATGAAAAGTTGGATAAATGCCAACGATCATAACAGCCCTCACATGTTCCTTTCCTCTTATCTCCTCCTCCTCACTTTGCACACGCTTCCTCTCCCTGATAAACAGACACACCAAGGTCCCTTTAAGGCCGGGGTTCTTAAATGGGGGGTCACTATCCCTATGGGGATCGCAAGATGCTTCCTGGCGGGGCGCGACAAGTTTTATAGAATGTGAAAAAATGCATCAGAAACACAATTAGATTTTCATAATATATAGTTATGATTATTCATTTATATAATTTATCACTATAAAACAATATAGGCTACAGTGACTATATGCCTTCCTAGGTAGGCCTTACATAAATTACTAATGAAAAAAGTAGGCAAGAATGTATAGACTATCGATTGCACTCATTACGGGCATTATTTATGTAGCCTACATACTTACGGAGTGTGTATTCATCTACTGTAGTTGTATTTTACAGGGCCTGAGCTACACTCGTATGGCCCCGTCTCCATATCTACAATTTATAATTAATTCATCCTTAGTAATCCGGGACCTCTCCTGTAGACCCGTGTGCAAAATGGTGTTGGGGAGATTTCTCACTTGATTTTGGTTAACCCATTGAGTCCCAGAACGTAATTTATATTGTAATTTGACTACCATTAGACGATTTTTAGTGAATATAAGCAATGTTTTATAGCTATGATCTGTCTATAGTATCCTTGTCCACTAACTAAATTAGTATATTAAGCTATTTCTCGTAGTTTTATGGCTAACAATAGACGATTTCATATAGCAAAGGAAAGATCTACTGGGTGTGAAGGGGTTAATGGGTCCCTGGACATGAAGAATCACCGCGCTGCTTGTCCGCCATCGCGCCACCAATGCTGCTGTGGCTAAATCAAATATGGCCGCCGCCAGCCGAGATATAAATATACCTTTTTTTATTATTTGGAGTAGATACACGTGTAATACCTCTGATCCAACGAATTTGAGGGTGAGGAAATAATTTTTGGTGTAGTTTTGAACATTCGGGATCACCTTGACCTTCAAATGTCAAGATCATTTTTACAGGATTCCAGGGTACCTATAGTCTATTTTATTTATTATGGTCAAAATGCACTAAGGAAGCCACGCCCCCTGCCTCCCTTTCTATTCTACGGGGCAGCTGATTGGTGCATTCCTCATATCATCACTACCAATCACAATATCTTCACTACTTAAGCGTAGAATAGAAGGGGAGGCAGGGGGCGTGGCTTCCTTAGTGCATTTTGACCATGATGAAAAATATAGACTAGGAACCCCTCAGCCCCCTCAGAAGCAAGACTGAAGCTTCTTACTTGTCAGGCTGCCCACATATCCATGGCAGAGCAGTACCTTTATTGCTACTTTTGTCATCTACAGTAGAGTATCAAGGCTATTCATCTCAGGGTAACCAACAAGGGTATTCATCTCAGGGTAACCAACAATGGTATTCATCTCAGGGTAAACCAACAAGGCTATTCATCTCAGGGTAACCAACAAGGCTATTCATCTCAGGGTAACCAACAAGGCTATTCATCTCAGGGTAACCAACAATGGTATTCATCTCAGGGTAACCAACAATGGTATTCATCTCAGGGTAACCAACAAGGGTATTCATCTCAGGGTAACCAACAAGGCTATTCATCTCAGGGTAACCAACAAGGCTATTCATCTCAGGGTAACCAACAATGGTATTCATCTCAGGGTAACCAACAAGGCTATTCATCTCAGGGTAACCAACAAGGCTATTCATCTCAGGGTAACCAACAAGGCTATTCATCTCAGGGTAACCAACAATGGTATTCATCTCAGGGTAACCAACAAGGCTATTCATCTCAGGGTAACCAACAAGGCTATTCATCTCAGGGTAACCAACAATGGTATTCATCTCAGGGTAACCAACAAGGCTATTCATCTCAGGGTAACCAACAAGGGTATTCATCTCAGGGTAACCAACAAAGGTATTCATCTCAGGGTAACCAACAAGGGTATTCATCTCAGGGTAACCAACAAGGCTATTCATCTCAGGGTAACCAACAAGGGTATTCATCTGAGGGTAAAGCAACAAGGGTATTCATCTCAGGGTAAACCAACTCCTCCTCTACACTCTACTACTTATATCTGCTATAACATTAACAAGTAACCACAAGATTACCCTCTTCCATTTTCCTGTTCTAATTATAATTTGTAATTGAGAAAGAGAAGAAAAAGTCGAAGTGTATACACATTAAGTATATTTTTTAGGAACAAATTAACCCCTTCACACCCAGAGCGTAATTTCCATTGTAATTTGGGTACCATTCGACGATTTTTACTGAATATAAGCAATATTTTATAGATATGACCTGTTTGGTATCCTTGTCCACTAACTAATTTGGTATATTAAGTTACATTTCGTAATTTTATGGCTCGACAACATACAATTTTTTATAGCAAAGGAAAGATCTGGGTGGGTTAATGAGCAAACAAAAAATGAATTAGAATATCATGTTATGAGATCATATTATAGTTATGACGTCAGAGAGGATGAACTGAAATAACCATTAAAAAGTAGTTCAGTTCCTTTATGTATGTTATTCACCAACATTTCCACTATATACAGAGTTTGATGTTCCACACACTTGCCTGACCGGGAAAGCTATGATTCGCACAGTAATTTAGTGTTAACCCCTTGAGGCCCAGAACGTAATTTTCATTGTAATATAACCTCCATTAGGCGCTTTTAATGAACATAAGCAATATTTTATAGATATGACCTGTTTAGTATCCTTGTCCACTAGCTAATTTGGTATATAAAGTTACTCTTTCGTAATTTTATGGCTAACAACAGACGACTTTATATAGCAAAGAAGAGATCTGGGCGTGAAGGGGTTAATATATATATATATATATATATATATATATGTATATACTCCCTCTTGGGTATGGACTTGAGAACGGTGTAAGGGGTCAGCAAAAGGCAAGAGTTTCTGCTGCTTCACTTGGTAACTCTGCTGACTGTCTGACTGGCTCTCACTCATTGCATTTCCAGATTCTCTCAATATATTTCTGATGTTTACAATTTGCTCATGCTGTCTCTGAATCCCTGATGGGTCTTCATGGTGCCTGGAATCAAGCTGTTACTTTGATCTGGACTTTTGGATCACTCTCTTCGGTATTTTATGGTCGTCTTTCATTCGTTTCTCAGTGCTACTTCACATTTTTTCCATTTTCCTGGCTGTACCACTTTTCAATTTTCCTGGCTGTACCACTTTTCAATTTTCCTGACTGTACCACTTTTCAATTTTCCTGGCTGTACCACTTTTCAATTTTCCTGGCTGTACCACTTTTCAATTTTCCTGGCTGTACCACTTTTCAATTTTCCTGGCT
The DNA here is from genome assembly GCA_016584305.1 of Chionoecetes opilio. Lineage (NCBI taxonomy): Eukaryota > Metazoa > Arthropoda > Malacostraca > Decapoda > Majidae > Chionoecetes > Chionoecetes opilio. Next base: position 173,057 of record JACEEZ010011322.1, read on the forward strand.
GTACCACTTTTCAATTTTCTTGGCTGTAGGCTACCACTTTTCAATTTTCTTGGCTGTACCACTTTTCAATTTTCCTGGCTGTACCACTTTTCAATTTTCCTGGCTGTACCACTTTTCAATTTTCCTGGCTGTACCACTTTCTCATGTTTGAAATAACTTCTCAGACTATAACCAACGTAAGATATTCAAGATCAGTTTTAACTTCCAAGGTTTCTTTTGACATCAACACTTGATCTTAATATTTTCAATTTTTTCTTGAAATGTAAACACTTCATCATTTCCTCTTTCTCAGGAATATTGTTGTCTAGACCTTTAAGTTCTTCAAAAACTCACACTTATTATCTCTTAAACTTATTCTTTGTAATCCGAGACAGCATCATTTTCATAGCTAGCAACCTTTGGCTTCTCCGCAGCTCAGACAAAAAAACATTGCCACTAGAATCAGCTATTGTCAAAACTAATATATACTAACAGTCTTCATAAGTAAATGATTTTGATTATTTGAATTTAAATTTCTGCACATTTATACCATAACTTCTATCTTAATTCATCATTCCTTTAACTTTGGACATAATAAAAAAAAATGTCCTTTACTTTGGACATAATCAACATTTTTTTTCCTTTACTTTGGACATAATCAACAGCTTTTTCCCTTACTTTGGACATAATCAACATTTTTTTCCATTTACTTTGGACATAATCAACATTTTTCTTCCTTTACTTTGGACATAATCAACATTTTTTTTCCTTTACTTTGGACATAATCAACATTTTTTTCCTTTACTTTGGACATAATAAAAAAAAAATTCCTTTACTTTGGACATAATCAACATTTTTTTCCTTACAATAAGCATTTCTTACATGAACACTTCGAATGTGAACAGCAGGAACAACAGGTCTTTACTTTGGGTCTTTGGTCTTTGCCTATATTATGTATATTTTGCTCTAGTACTTAAGTTAACTCTTTGTCTTGTTTTTGTTGCATTTTTGCCTGTATGCCTCCAGGTGATATTAAAATTATTATTATTATTATTATTATTATTTACACCCCTCCACCAGCCAGCCAGCCAGTCAGCCTGAGCCTCACTGACCCCACTCTACACACACACACTTACTTGATGAGCTTGAGCACTTTCTTGACAGCCTTGATGACGTCATGGGGCTGAGGGATGCAACACACCTCCAGACTCTTGGCGTAAGGCATGGGCACGTCCACCCCTGTCACCCTCACCACCGGGGAGTCAAGGTAGTGGAAGGCCGGACCTACACACAGGAAGAAACAAAATAATGACCTCCGAGCATGTGTTGATGGGAAATAAACTTTACACAGCAAAAGCCTGCAAGTGGAAAGAAGTCATCTGATCTGAGATCACCACCCTAGGAATCTCAATACCTAAGAGTTAGAGGCCTCATCAATTCTACCACCCTATCACTACCACAAAATGTACATTACAACAACACTTACTCTCAATCAGCCTGGCACAGATTTCTGAGCCGATGCCAGACTGCGGCCAGCCCTGCTCCACAGTCACCAGGTTGTGCGTCTTGATCACAGACTGTACGATGGTCTCCTCGTCCAGGGGTCGCAGAGAGCGCAGGTTAATCACCTCACACTCCACACCCTCCCCTGCCAAGGCCGTCGCTGCCTCCAGGGCCAGCTGTACTGCACGTGAGTGGGCCACTAGTGTCACGTGTTTTCCTGGGAGCAGCGCAATAAGGAAATGAGGAACATTTTATCCAGCTGCCACTGGTGACATTCTAAACTTTCTTGTATACATATTACACTGGAGTCTAGATTACAGATTACGTCACCCCAAGCACAGCCTCTTGTGTGGTTATCCTATGACAAAGGATCAACAGTAATGAACATAGAGCCCAAGACGAGATAGTAATACCGCAGAGCCTGCCCCTCACCTTCCCTCTCCACCTTGGCCTTGCCAATGGGCACCACAAAGTCCTTGGTGAGCACCTCATCGTCGACAGGGAAGGCTGTGCCATAGAGCAGCTCGTTCTCCAGCACCATCACGGGGTCAGGGTCACGGATGGCAGCCTTTAAAAGTCCCTTGGCGTCCTCAGAGGAGTAAGGGGACACAACCTGAGGGAGAAAACACAAGTGAGTTGTGGGTGGTGGGCAAAACGTGGTCACATGCTCTAGGTCAGTGCTATTCAACCTGGGTGGACGGTACACGTGTCAGTATAGATCAGTGTTTTTCTGATCTTGAAGTTTTTGATACCTATATGAGAGAACGTGGCTGAGAACATGATGATGGTATGCAGACAGCAGAACTGACACTGCAGGTACGAATGTCCCACTTGATTACCAGACCCCTTACTTTGATGCAGGAAAACCTTGTCTTATATTTCCAAGAGACCTGACCTCCAACATGTGGATGCTTACTCCATTTTCCGATGATGGAACTGATCATTCTGATGCCCTATTGGAGCTTCGAGTGTAATATTCTCAAAAAGCAGCTTTCAAAACATTTGGCCATCTCATGCATTTCTGGGTTGCCCTGATTGATACTCAGGAATACAAGGAGTTAGCTTGGCAGGCAACAGCCATGTTTGTGCAGAAGCCAGCATTATATCTGTGTGAGCAAGGTTTCTCAAGCTTAGTTTTAATCAAGGCAAAGAAATGGAATGCCATTCCTAATTTGGATCCTATCATGCGGGTTGCATTTGAAATTCGTCTGATGCCTCGATTTAAGCTGATAGCAGACAAATTGCAACAGCAGCCAAGACACTGATTTTTGTTTCTTAAAGGCAAAGGTTTTGTTTTCTGAATTACCAAATATAACGCATATTAGGTGCAATTTTACTTTCGTTTCATGAAGAAAAATGCATTTGTCTGGAATTCCTAAGCTGTTTATTTTTTTCTTGTATAATTATAGTTTTAAACCGCATGTGTTATTATGCAGTGTATGCATATGTTTACTGTAAATATAAATTGAGCTAAGCTGCTTTTACCTACCTATACATTTGTAGAATGATATAGTCTATAATTATATGATATAGTATATTTATATATATGATATAGTATATATAACCATGAGATTTTAGAGATTAAAAAAAATTGAGGTGGACAGCTTTTAGTGAATCAGCACTAGGTAGTAGGGGTGGACCACATCCAAAAAGGTTGAAGAGCACTGCTCTAGGTGCTATGTGATAACAATGTGCTCTAAGTGAAGAGAGCCATGAAGTAGAGTGGGTGGTGTGAAGGTTGGCAGTGATGGAATCCATCTATGCCAGCACGGGGGGGAGGTCTGAAGACATCCTCACCAGGGCTGGGCTCAATACAGTATTGTCAATTTAATTCAATTTCAATTCAGAATAATATTTGAATTATTCCAATTCAATTCAATTCAATTTGTAAACATTGAATACATTTATTTAATACACATGAATTATGTAAAAAGTAGTTTCTCAATTAAATGAAAATTAATATAAATTTAACATATTACTTCATTTATATTTTTAGCCTTTTTTGTGACAGCAAACAGAATATTGTACTGTTCATTTGAGTATACTGTACTGTAAGTTAATTATTGTACAATAATTAATTCCCATATTACAGTATAACATATTGTTCAATCAATTCAGTCATCAATTCATATCAATTCCAATTCAATTAGATTAAATTCTGATCTGAAAACATGATATGTGAGGAGGCCTACCTTGAGGCCCGGGCAGTGTGAGTACCAGGCCCCGAAGCACTGGGAGTGTTGGGCGCCCACCCCCATGGCCGCCCCGTTAGGCCCCCGGAACACAATGGGCACGTGCAGCTGCAGAACGGGAAGTAAATGTTAACATCTCGGGGAAGAAAATTGACCCCTTGAGACCCAGAACGTAATTTCCATTGTAATTTGGCTACCATTAGACAATTTTTAGTGACTATAAGCAATGTTTTATAGATATGACCTGTTTAGTATCCTTGTCCACTAGGTCATTTGGTATATTTAGTTACTTTTCGTAATTTCATGGCTAACAGATGATTTTTTTATAGCAAAGGAAAGATCTGGGTGTGAAGGGGTTAACAATGCCATGCAACACAGTGAATGGCAACACAAATAAGTATGTGCCGGTGTGTGTGAATGATATCAGACAAGGATCCTCACCAAACCAGCAGACATGTAGAAGGTCTTGGAGGCTGAGTTGATGACATGGTCAATGGCTTGCATGGAGAAGTTGAAAGTCATGAACTCACACACGGGTCGCAGTCCTCCCTGGAAAAGATCAGTTTGGTTACGGACATCAACACCATTACTGACATCAACACCATTACTGACACCAACACCATTACTGACACCAACACCATTACTGACATCAACACCATTACTGACACCAACACCATTACTGACATCAACACCATTAATGACACCAACACCATTAATGACACCAACACCATTACTGACACCAACACCATTACTGACATCAACACCATTAATGACACCAACACCATTAATGACACCAACACCATTACTGACACCAACACCATTACTGACATCAACACCATTACTGACACCAACACCATTACTGACATCAACACCATTACTGACACCAACTCCATTAATGACACCAACACCATTAAGGACATCAACACCATTAATGACACCAACACCATCTGCTATAGTCTTACATCTCCTTTATATTTACTGAATTGCATTGATATATATAAGAATGTTTTAAGCACTCCAACACAAGATAACCGACTATAGGTATCCTCATCATGAATAGCTTTGTTCTTTGTTGAATTCAATAAAGTATTAGCATCAATCCTTTCAGTATTTCACAATGAACAGCTTAACCCTTTGAGGCCCAGAACGTTAATTTCATTGTAATTTAGTCACCATTAGATGCTTTTTAGTGAATATAAGGAATGTTTTATAGATATGACCTGTTTAGCATCCTTGTCCACTAGCTAATTTGGTATATTTAGTTACTTTTCGTAATTTTATGGCTAACAACAGACAATTTTATATAGTAAAAGAAAGATCTGGGCGTGAAGGGGTTAATAATCTCTCTCAGCACACTCACTAGGGCAGCCCCGACAGCAATGCCAGCAAAGCCTGCCTCCGTAATGGGCGTGTCCACCACTCGCTGGTCCCCGTACTTCTTCCACAGGCCACGAGAAATCTTGTAGGCGCCGTCATACTGCGCCACCTCCTCCCCCATCAGGAACACCTGCCCACATAACAACATAACAACATAAGAAAATAAGGAAGCTACAAGAAGCCGCGAGACCTACACGGGGTAGTTCCTGTTACTTAACGCTACCTACATCCACCTTTCATCCCCATCCGTGAATTTATCTAGCCTCCTTTTAAAGACCCCAATAGACTCCACATGCACCACACCTCAGTGATCTCTGCTGGGGTCTTATTGGAATGAGTAAAAAGAGGGATTGTAAAGATGGCATCATGCAGGGACGTATTTAGGATTGTGAAACATTGGGGGTTTAGCCTCGCATTAACGGACAATCGGCTTTAACGGACCACTTCTTCCCCCTTTTAGTCCGTTAAATCGAGGGTTGACTGTATATATATATGAGAGAGAGAGAGAGAAGAGAGAGGAGAGAGAGAGAGAGAGAGAGAAGAGAGAGAGAGAGAGAGAGGAGAGAGAGAGAGAGAGAGATAGAGAGAGAGAGGAGAGAGAGAGAGAGAGAGAGAGAGAGGGGAGAGAGAGGGGGAGAGAGGAGAGAGAGAGAGAGAGAGAAGAGAGGAGAGAGAGAGAGAGAGAGAGAGAGAGAGAGAGAGAGGAGAGAGAGAGAGAGAGAGAGAGAGAGAGAGAGAGAGAGAGAGAGAGAGCGAGAGAGAGCGAGAGAGAGAGAGAGAGAGAGAGAGAGAGAGAGAGAGAGAAGAGAGAGAGAGAGAGAGAGAGAGAGAGAGAGAGAGAGAGAGAGAGAGAGAGAAGAGAGGGGAGAGAGAGGAGAGAGAGAGAGAGAGAAGAGAGAGAGAGAGAGAGAGAGAGAGGAGAGAGAGAGAGAGAGAGAGAGAGAGAGAGAGAGAGAAAAGAGAGAGAGAGAGAGAGAGAGAGAGAGAGAGAGAGAGGGGAGAGAGAGAGAGAGAAGGAGAGAGAGAGAGAGAAGAGAGAGAAGAGAGAGAGAGAGAGAGAGAGAGAGAGAGGAGAGAGAGAGAAGGGGAGAGAGAGAGAGAGAGAGAGAGAAGAGAGAGGGAGAGAGAGGGGAGAGAGAGAGAGAGAGAGAGGAAGAGAGAGAGAGAGAGAGAGCAGAGAGAAGCGAGGAGAGAGAGAGAAGCACTTACATTATCATCCCGTTCCATCTCTTCATCCAGAGCCGTGTTGAGAGCATCGCGGACAGTCAGCTGATTGGCTGCCACTGTCCGGCTTGTGGAGAAGCTGCGACCCAGGACGCCACTGAGGCCCTGGTGGGATAAGTGATACAAACATTTAAAAAGGATAAAAAAAAAAAATAAAAAAAAAATTGATAAAAAAAAAAAAAAAAAAAAAAATAATAAAGATAGTGGCCAACAGTAAAAACAAATGTAGCAAAAACAAAAATAATGAAAAAAAAGAACAAAGTGCATACCATCTATTTGTCTATTCTGACGTCTATTTCCTCAGACTCACAGGAAAGGGTAAACCAGAAATTTTCACCATCTCCTGTCCATACATTTAATTCGGTAAATTTTTACGATAGGACCAAACTTCCCTACACAATAGGGAGCATGGTTTTTGTTTACCTTATTGTATTCTAAGAGACATTTTCTCCTTGAGCTTTCCGTCGCAAATCAATAGTTTCGGAGATATGAACATTTCAGGTGGGAGGAGGAATACGTCTCCTTGTTTACAAAATGCCTCCCTCTTCCTCTTCTTGTGACCTGCATTGCTTTTGTTTCGGAGGCGCACCCGTGGCTATCTTACCTAACCTAACCTTACCTTACCTTACCTAACCTAACCTAACCTAACCTAACCTGAACCTGAACCTTACCTTACCTTACCTTACCTTACCTAACCTAACCTAACCTAACCTTTAACCTCCTAACTGGGTCCAATAATAAAAAAGCTTAATAAAATACCAAACAAAAGCGATGCAGGTCACAAGAAGAGGAAGAGGGAGGCATTTTGTATACAAGGAGACGTATTCCTCCTCCCACCTAAGATGTTCTATATCTCCGAAACTATTGATTTGCGACGGAAAGCTCAAAGAGAAAATGTCTCTTAGAATATATTAAGGTAAACAAAAACCATGCTCCCAATTGTGTAGGGAAGTTTGGTCCTGTCGTAAAATAATACTTTTAATTCTTGGATGCTTTATTATTATATTTTTCTAACACACCATCTATCTTATTTCCAAAACATCCTCTTTGATATTCATTAACCCCTTCACGCCCAGATCTTTACTTTGCTATATGAAACCGTCTATTATTAGCCATAAAACTACGAAAAAGTAACTAAATAAACCAAATTAGCTATTGGACAAGGATACTAAACAGGTCATATCTATATAATATTGCTTATGTTCACTAAAATCGTCTAATGGTACCCAAATTACAATGGAAATTACCAAGGGGTTAAGTTCATTTTGGTGAAAAACTTATTCTAAGGTCGTGAGCCTAACCCCATCCAACACTCCATATTACCCAAGATTTGTTACTGGATGTACCATCTCTTTCATTTGCACAATGTAAGATTAATTTTATCAACAAGAAAGTTATTTATCAGATATAATGAAGTCTTAATCATTACATAGATGAGCTTCTGGAAGAGCCTGGGGCTCCAGCTCAGTGGTTATTTACTGCCATGGGGGGGCTGCGTGCACTAGTAACAGGCGTCCTACAGCCACAGTTTTGTTCTTGGTATTTCCGCAACTTATCAAATTTTGTCTGAAATAGCTGTATGGTTTTTATCATTAATCAACCAAGCAGCAACCCGTTTTAGGTGTTGATTCTACTACCATAAATAACACTAAAGTCGCCAGGAGAATGCTTCTTTTCGATTTACAGACGTCTGGTGGCGTTCATACTTACATTTCTACATCCATGACTTCAGGAAAGTAAAAAAAATATTTTTACTCTAGAAAGGACTCTAGAATTTTACCCTTTTTTTTTTCTCTCCCTAAATACCTAGTTATTCCCACACACAATATTGCACAACTTGTGAATTTTACTAAATTTTATAATTTTCAATTGAAAAATTTCTCAGCTTCTTCTTCTCCTTCTTTCTAGGTGGGGAGCTAAACCACGGTTTTCAGTCGCAGTTCAAAGCCTATTTTCCGGCTGGCTCCCTGAGGGCTTGTAGGATTAGGCCCTAACTCTCTGCTCTTTTTACCCAAGCCTTTTCTAGAAATACTTTAACCCCTTCAATGATTCTTCTATTGGTGTCCTGTACCCTACTCAAACCTAAAAGAAATTCCATTATCCCATCTATGTTCCCCTCTGCCACTCTATCCCACTGATCCACGCCTACCTCCCGTGCCACTATTGCTATAAGCCGCTCTCTTTCCTCATCATACCTTGGACACATTAATACCAGGTGATCTACAGTTTCATCTAGTCTACCCATACACATTTGACATATCTTGCTTCCTTCGTTTGCCCATCTATATGTTCTACTATTGACCTCCAGAGATTTTGTCCTTGCTTTAAATAATAAACCACTCCCCAAGCTACCCAGCGTGTCTAGTTTAGCCATTGAATTAGACATCTCAGCTTTAAGGTTGAGGCTAATAACTTAACTAAGTAATATCTGTCCACATTATAGGGTGCTCAGTCAACGCCTCAGTTTATTTTCAAGAAATGAGAATTATATAATTATCAGCGCAGCAACAGCCATACCCATGTAGTGAGGAGTTATTGTGCTGCTGTGCCCTGTACAACCTTAACCATTACTGCAGGAGGCTGCATAAGGCACACAGATCCCCATTTGTTCATTCCATTTGACACGAACAGCTGATGTGTCGTCTGCAGGTTAGGATTGGCCTTCAATACTGTGCCAATCCATACATCAATAACTTGTTCCTTCAGTAATGTAAGCACAACGTCTCAGCATCATTACAGCCTTACCTTTGCTATTCTAGTCGTGGTGACGGCCATGCCTTAGCCTGATATAGAGATTGCCTGGGTCACCTGAAGCCGGCCAGCCACTACTTCTTTTCTTTCTTCTTTGTTTTGATGGGCCGGAACAATGTCTTCGCAACGGCACTATAGGTTGTCTTGCACGTGACGTCACAGCCCTCCCTGTGCAGGCGAAAAGCGCGGGAAATGCGAGCTGGAGGACCAACAAACTCCACTTGCCGCCCTTGTTTGCCAGCTTAATGGTAATTTTCCCCTACTAAATATATGTTTATCAGTATAAAAGATATACTGTTATCTTCGGAAATGTTTGTTCTTTTCCCTTTCAAGACTTTCAAGAAATATGCATGAACTTAATATTCTATTAAACTTTTCGTCATTTAATATTTTGCTCGAAAACTTTTTACATGGAGAATATGAATAGAAGAGGAATTTCATTAGCTTGCCATTGATACATTTCGTTATCTGATAAATGAATTAGCAGCATGCATAAATGAGCGTTAACTATATAAATAACATCATGAAATCGGGTAATTTTCCCGATTGATGAGGTTATTTATTTAGTTAACGCTAATTTATGCATGCTGCTATTTCATTTATCAGATAACGAAATGTATCAATGGCAAGCTAATGAAATTCCTCTTCTATTCATATTCTCCATGTAAAAAGTTTTCGAGCAAAATATTAAATGACGAAGAGTTTAATAGAATATTAAGTTCATGCATATTTTTTTAAAGTCTCATAATGGCATTTCTTTAGTGTGTTTTACGGTTTTTTATTTGAAAATATTATAGAACAAACATTTCCGAAGATAACAGTATATCTTTTATACTGATAAACATATATTTAGTAGGGGAAAATTACCATAAGCTGGCAAACACGGGCGGCAAGTGGAGTTTGTTGGTCCTCCAGCAGCTGGCAGCTCCAGTTGGCAGCTCGCTCCGACGGGCGGCATTTGGCTTGAAGACGGCGGCATTTGGCTTGAAGACGCTAGGTCGTGACGTCAATGCAAGACACCTATAGGCTAGTTTAGATTATTATATAAGTATGTATTATAGTCGTATATAGAACATGCAATAATATAATATAAAATAGTAATTTAACATATAATCGCTGTATAGTCTTTGGGCTACCGTCAATAAAGGCGTTTTCTGCGGGGATCCTGATTGCAACCGAAAAATTTTCGGTTGCTCAAATTTCGATCCCTGTTCAACCATCCAGGGAAGATGATTGGCCCGACCCGCAAACATTTGTTGTTGTTGTGACCGGTTGCAACCGAAAATTTTCCGGTTGCAACCAAGAATCCCCCGCAGAAAACGCCTTAACACTAGTCGCCACTGCACTAATGTCGCCAGGCGCCATGTATGGGCAATTCCTATCATCAGCATATCGAGGTAACCTTTCATCTCCAACTGTAATACCCAGCCTGTCTTTCTTCCCCTCACCGCCACCTCCTCTGTACCTAGAGTTCCCAAACAACAAGAACATCGCCAACTTTGAATTATATAAGGAAGCTACAAGAGGCCATGAGACCTATACGTGGTAGTTTCTGTTACTTAACACTACCTACATCCACCTTTCATCCCCATCCATGAATTTATCTAGCCACCTTTTAAAACTCCCTATTGACTCCGCACTAACTATCCCATTATTGAGTCCATTCCAATCATTTACCACCCTATTTGTAAATCAATTTCTCCCTATTTTTTTTTTAAATCTACGCTTTTCTAGTTTAAATCCGTTACTTCTTGTTCTACCCTGATTATTAGTCGTAAGAACATTTCCTACCTCTCCTTTATTATATCCCTTTAATCACTTAAAAACGTCTACCACCAGATCGCCCCTTACTTACTTTACGCCTCGAGTGAGTGTAAATTTAATAGCTTCAATCTCCGCTCATAACTAAAGTTACGCATCCCATGAATCATTTTTGTCATCCTTCTCTGCACTGGTTCTAACAAGGCACTATCAATCCAGTAATACGGAGACCAAAACTGTACCGCATAGTCTAGGCGAGGTGTGACTAGAGCCAAATAAAGCTTTAGAATAACCTCCGCACATCTACTTAATAACACTCCTGGTAATGAATCCTAACACCCTATTAGCTCGATTTCTAGCCTCAAATTGGAGGTCTGAACTTACCCGCACAGCCGAATTTTTCTCGCCTTCTGATCTTTTCAGTGATACATTGCGTATAGTGTAGTGCCTATTACCAGGAATTTTCTACCAACATTAATTACGCTACACTTGTCAATATTAGATTGCATCTGCCACCTGACTACCCACTCGTTTAACTTGATAAAAAAACATATGTATCAATTCCTTCTCTCCTCTCCAAGCCTCCTAGCTCCTGCTGCTGCTCTGTTACTGATTAAGGAAGAAATTAAGACATTGCTCGCATATTGCAATAGTAGAATAGGGTTGCAATGGAATGGTGTGTGTGAGATGGGTCTTTTTGACTTAAACATCCAAAGTATTCAACCTCCCCTTCACCCCTTCAGCGAAAGGATTCTTCGTGTACAAAAATGTAAAATTAAAAATGAAGGAACAATTAGTGGCTGCTTAACCATTATGTAATAAGAACACTTTCTTGGTCAACACTGCTGTTACCATAGTGCTCCTTTAGATCAGGGAAATGACTAAACAACTGTGACATAAGCCCTGAAGATATACACAAACAAAGGTTTCCAACAAGCACACACATTTATTGAAGGTCACACCTGCACTGCCAACCCAACAACTCCCGGGGCCATTACTCCCTCACAGAACACAAGGGCACGGCTGCCACCACACATGTAACATACTGCCCACCACCACCCATTGCCACACAGGACACGCTCCCACAGGCACGGGTACAACCACACTTGTCCACACATCACACCACCTTAAAAGTGGATCTTCATGTGCCGGGCAATATCAACCTTTCTATAGAAACACTTCTTACAAATATCACACTTGAAATTCCTATAGCCAGTGTGTCTCAAGGTGTGTGAATTGAGATTAGAACTGGAATAAAATCTTTTCCCACACTCTAGACATTCATAATTCTTAATACCACTATGTATCAAGGTGTGTTTCGTCAGGTCAGTCTTTAATGTAAATCTTTTCCCACACTCTGGACATTCATGATTCTTAACACCATTGTGCAGCAGGGTGTGTTTGGTGAGGTCACTCTTTGTAGTAAATCTTTTCCCACACTCTAGGCATTCATGACTCTTAACACCACTGTGTATCAGGGTGTGTGTGGTGAGACTAGAACCATGAGTAAATCTTTTCCCACACTCTAGACATTCATACTTCTTAATACCACTGTGTATCAGGGTGTGTTTGGTGAGGTTACCTTTTAAAGTAAATCTTTTCCCACACTCTAGACATTCATAATTTTTAACACTACTGTGCGTCAAGGAATGTGTCGTAAGATTGCTCTTGCGTTTAAATGTTTTGTCACACTGCTGGCACTTCAGCTCACTGTCTGCCTTGTGGCCTGAGCTGCCTGCCTCCAGGTGTTTCTTGCCATCACACCTCTGCCTCCCCACATCTGAGGCAGACTGATCCTGCTGCTCCCGGCCACTCATGCTGCTGCCCGGCCCCACAGCCTCCATAGCAGCAATACTCAGGCCAGCACACGCGACAGCCGGTCCTGCTGGAAGTCCTGGAACCCTCGGGGATGCCGGAGCGAGCCGGGTTAGTGCCGGGCAAAGCAGCCGGCTTGGAATGTGACTTCAGCACCTGCAACAGAGGTAATTAATAGTCAGGACACATAACCACACGCCACCTTTGTGAGATAATATTCATAAGCGTAATAGCAGCGCCCCGTGGCACCAATGGTGGCATGACGCATGGTGCGGCACCATGCATCATGTCACCTTCTCTTGTCCCATTCCCGCCACGGCATCACATAACCTTGTATCACTCTTGTCTGTAGTGTGTAGGGTTAATCCGTCATATAAGAAACTACAATTACTTCAACGTGTGTTTCCCTGCCCCTTCTGATCTGCGGGAACCAGTACACACACACACACCTACACCGCAGCGCACCGCAAGCCCTGTTCACTGTTCAGTGTTCCCACGCGCCCTAGTGGCACAGTGTCAGTGTCGTAACTCGTGACGGTATAGTAATGACATGACAGTGTTGGGACAGTGCTGCACGCTTCATTCTTGTCCAGTGGCAAGAGTGCGATGACTACAGAACGCGACGCTCCCCTCGTATAGTGTGGACCTCTTTGGGGGTCCAGGGCGGGGGTACTGTAGGGGGGAGGGGGGGTTGAAGGGGGCATCTCTCCCCATTCTATAATTTCGTTTTAGAGGTATCTGAAGGGATCTGTGAAGGTCTGGAGAAAAAAAAACCCACTAATAAGGGCGGGAAAGGACTCTGGAATTTTACCAATTGGTCCACCTCCATTTCTTTATTATCCTTTAATTGTGATGTGAAAAAAAAGATATAACCATCCTCAACTTGTAGATCTGACAATTTGGAGCATTTCTAACCCCTACAACACCCGTCGGAAAGGAAAAATATGACAAAGGGGGTCTGGGGGGGGCAACTCCCCCACCCCCCGCCCAGTAACCTGAGATTAGGTCACGTAATCAATACCCAGGTTAGGTTAGTTAACTAGCGGGGAAAACCCCCATTTGTGTCAGTAGAGTATTGGTCAATAGGGAGTATTGTACTAAACTGCAGTTTTACCAATCATTGATCGTCGTCGGCGGCGAGTATTTCAATAGGCGAGAGTTCCAGCCTTCCAAACCCACGAATACTTGACAGCCTGACAGCAGCCTTTGTTTACACTGAGAGCCTCCCTCAACAGACTGGGCGTCGATGTTTTGCGCAATGTCTTTACTGCGCCTGCCTGACTGCAGAATAATAACTGTTATTACTTGTATGTGTTCTCATGGAAAGATTGTGTCTCGTTGTTGCCTGTAATATGGTTCAGGGCAACAGTTCAGCTGTAAAACAAGTAAAATAAAGGGAGAGAAGTTCAGCACAGGTGGGGAGTGTTCAGCGGGAGGATGAGGGGAAGTACATCATCGATTCATCATCATCATCAGCCAGTCTTGTCAACACAGTGCACACTTGAACACAGCCCCTGTCGCCGCCAAGGATATTATAACGTTCTTTATATCTTTATAATATCCTTGGCCGCCGCCCACTGGGCAGCTTTGCACAGGCATGCTTTAGTGCCTCAAGAACCAGAGTAGTGGTAGTGGTAGCCTCCATAATTCAGGCTAATCAACCAAGTGACCTGCCCACCCTGCTAGCAGCGACAGGCGTTCACCCCTCACGGCAACACGCCGTCCTCCGCCTCACCTGTGCCTTCCTGAAGAAGACAGGTCAACTACCACGCCTGTGATAGCATCATAGGACATCACCAGCCTGGGGCTCATAGTGTTCCCCAGGGAATCCTTGCAGCCCTACACAACACCAATCCTCAGGGTATGTATATAACACGTGCCTCGGCTACTCCCGATGTGTGAGCCTTGGAAACTATTGCCTTGCCCTCATAGGCTCATACAAGTTAAAGGCTGATTGGGAGACACATAAGAGCTTGTAGGACGAAGGGATAATTTGCAGAAAGATTCGATTCTAACCTGTCTCATTGTGTAGATTTCTTCATTCTGAGTCTTTTGAACCCCATTTCCCAAGGCGACTAATAATGGCGTTACATGTACTACCGAAAATGTACCGTTATTTCATCCAGAACCGGTTAAGTTAGGTTAAATCAGATAAGATTAGGTTAGGTTAGAGGTGGGGTTTGTTTTAGTAACAGATTATATCAATGAAAAAAGAAAACTAACTTCCTTGACGTCACTTACCCTCAGCAAATATTGGCATTATGCAAATTTTGCATCCATGCCTAAAGTTCCTCTTAATATAATTTAGATCAGTGGTTTCCAAAATGTGTTACTTGACGGGTCCCCTTGATCAGGGGAGCAAATTTTTTTTGTGTGCATATTAGGAGGGAAAAAGTTGACACAAACAAATGGGATATGTGATGTGCAAATACAAAGGGTATGAATTGTATTTGTAATGAAGTCTCGTATGTGTATTTGTATTTGATGATTTAGAAATGCGAATATTTGTATTTGTATTTGGCTGCAACAGAAATGGTGTAATTGTTATCTATATTTGTATTTGGGTACTTAAAAAGAAGAAGAATGTCAATGTACAATAAGGAAATTAACATTTTTCCTTTGCGTCCTGCTAGTTTCATGATCTTCCACAGGGTTTGAGGAGTGCCAGAAATGAAGATTAACAAGGTGTTGCTGCCCATCAAGGCCCACTACTTCTGTTATATGGGAAGTGAGTAGTTGTGTGTCACTATATTGTGATATGTTGTGTTGGGTGTGGCTGCGTGTTGTTTCCTCAATGATTGTGCTTCTGTTCAACAGCTGTTTGGGTGACCCATTGGTGTGTGTGTTGACCTTGTTATAGCATGCAGGGCCTGAGCTAGACTGTGTGCTCCCGTCTAGATCTCTGTCATCTATTTTTCTTTATTTTCTTATATATTTTTTTCTTGTTCCTTGAGGCATGTCTCCCATCGTGCCGTCCCTGGTGGTGGTGGCTGTGCAGCTGGGCGTCCCCGTGGCTGTGATGGGCACCGTGGGGGCCGCCTCTCTGCTCCTGGTGGTGGTGATGAAGCCTGTCCTGGCCGGCCTGGCCGACACCTTCCCCTCCTACAGACGCTCCATCTTCCTCATGACCCTGGCCGTGATGGTGGTCAGCCACAGCTCCCTCAACTTTGTGACACCCATGAAGGGCCGCCCAAGGGTGCAGGGGCAGCTCAGGCTTGTCCAGGGGCTGCTGGACACACCACCACCACCCCCACCCCAGTGGCCGGGGAGGTGCAGGATCTAGAGCATTGGGGAGACCATGGACAAACCTTGATGCTTGCTGTAAGCGAGGGTGAGTTTGCTTAACGACATATATATTATATATAATAATATATATATATATATATATATATATATATATATATATATATATATATATATATGATGCACCAAGTATAACCAAGTTTCGCAGTCTTGGTTCGTGAATACAAGGTTTCGCGGTACAGTGTAAAGCCTTCATGCTGGCAGGTGTTAGGGAACAGAGACCTATCATAGACTGACCGTATATCATGTACTGAGCCAAGTCACTCCCTGAAATGATGCTTTGTGTGCAGCCTAACTGTCCTAACACTTGCTGAAACCATTCCCTGCATTCCCTGAAATAGCTTTCAGCATCCATGGGGTAAAGGACCTCAGGTTTAAAGGCACGCACTGCTTGAAAAGGGCTGACTTTATTTAGATAACATAGACCTTATATGTAAAAAAACATGATAATATATGCATTATATGTGAGACTAACTTAGAAAAATAATCACGTTTTAATATTTTTTGCTTATCTACTAATGATATCAATATACTAATTTAGGGCGTGTAAATAGGATGTGTATTTTTTCTGAACGACATGCACTGGGTTTTGTGGTTCCCCACACATGTAGAAGTCCTAAGATTTGAGAGAACAAAAAAGTACTGGACTAATAAACCTCCCAAATGTTCATGTTGCCTCTGTGGTAAGAAAAGCAGTGAAGTAAATGAGGGATAGTTTTAAAGGAAAAACCTTGAAGTGTAGGAGCCTTTCTGCCATCAGTGAAGGGATGTCTATGGAGTGTTGGTGACATGAGGCAGTGAATGCCCCAGCAACGGCTGCCACGGCTTGTGTGTTCCCCAGGGACAGGATCTCCACAACAACTCTTAGAAATGCTTAGTTTTTGTATCCAGGATATGAAATGTCCAATTGTCCATAGAAGAAGACTTTCAAACAAGACTAACATTAAGGTGATAGTGTTTGATGCCTCCTTCCACCCCTGACTGTGCCTCACACCTGCCCCGGGAATACAGTGGGCACAACAGTGGCACCAAACACAGGCTGTCTTGGTAACGTACACTATCTCAACGTGTCTATAGGCCAACCTCACACACAATTGTCCCATGGGAAGTCCCCCATAGTTCCTTTGCCAATGAAGATTTACACTAATATTTACAAAGTTCTGTCTTAATGAAGGATCATATATTGATCTTTGCAGAGAGAACAAGGAGTCACTTGAAATTGAGTGTTGTTGTGGCAGCTAAAGAGAAGCCAAGGCAATGAAGGGTGTTGGGGTGACGCAACCTGTCCATACAAAGCAGGGTAAGGTGCTGGATAAGCTTACTGACATTAATCTGTTAAAGATCAGTCATTGTGAGTAATGGTCTGCTGTGAAAGGTATTTGTGAATGAGGTGGTTGGAGAGACACTGAATGCCTTAAGGCCTTGACATTCTCATGAGCACTTTGTTTGTATCACATGCTTCAAGGTATCTTTGCTGGGATGCAACATATACTTGAGCTTTCTAATATTCTCTCCTAGCTTTCTTAGCTTCTTTGTTAGCTTCTCAACCCTTCATTCAAATACAAAATACATTTGATTTTCATTCAGCTAAGTTATCAGGATATAAACTGTTGTTATTCAGCACCTGTTAGGTGTGATGACACACACACACACACACACACACACACACACACACACACACACATATACACACACACACACACACCCAGGCACACAGAGGCTGTGGTGGGTAGTAACACAGTGTCTTTGGGTGTGGCAAGGAGGCGGGTGCTACGTGGCGGAGGGCTGGGACTGTGTGGCGCGTTGTGAGGAGCCGTGGAGCTGCTTCAACACCAGCACTGTAAGCCTTCCCTCCTCCACCTCCAGCCTGTCTGTCACGGTCACCCTTATAACCCACCACCCTGGTCTTCAGGTCACCAAGGGCGGGAAGGAAACACCCGTCCTCCACAACTCCACGGCACTGGAGGGAGACTGGGATGTGGCCCCAAGGCTGTACAGGCTGGAGGGGTTAGCAGTGTCTGAGGATATGTTCCCAGGCAACTTGAGGTATGTGTGTGTGTGTCTGTGTATTTATCTAGTACACATCTAGTTGTGATTTACAGGAAAAAAGCTGAGCTCGTACTCTCCTGTCTCCAAAACTACTATTATCCGGCTTGGCTTTGAAGTCATAAACATTCTTGGCATGCACCACCTCCTTCTTCAGGTTATTCCACAGTGCAATGGATCTGTATGGGAAGCTATACTTCTTGATGTATCTTTAATTTCTTCCCATGACCTCTCATATCTCTTTCGTCCCCTAAAAGCATATCCTCTCTATCAACATTCTCCAGTCCCTTGTAAACCCCGAACACATTAATCAGATCACTCCTTCCCTTCTTTTCTCCAGAGTTGGAAGATTCAATATTGACAATTTTCTTGTACAACAAATCTCTTAAGCTTGGGACGAGAGGACATACACAAAAATTAGGAAAAGGGAGATGCCTGAACAACATCAAAGAAGTACAGCTTCCCTCATCGAAATGTAGAAGTTTGGAATGGACTAAATGAGGAGTGATATCGGCACATAATGTGCACCAACTGAAAGAAAGACTGGATAAATGTAGATACGGAGACGGGACCACACGAGTGTAGCTCAGGCCCTGTTAAAACACAAGTTAAATACATATATACCAGGAGGCATGTATGACTGTGTGCATTCTGAGAGTTCTGGGAAATGCATGAAGGTGAAATTGATGCCTAGTCTAGATCTCTCCATTGTAATTGAACTTTACTCTCTCTCTCTCACATATAATTTATGCAATAACATTTGTTTATCTTTGTTCCTTCCTGGCAGCCTAGAGTGTGGGGGAGGGCAGTGGGAGGGACCTGGCTGCCTGGGGGTGTGGCATCACTGGCAGTTTTGGATGTTTACATTGCTGCTCATCACGGGAAAAATTGCTTTCAACACAAACGTCTCGTTCACCGATGCCATCGCTGTGGACTCTATAGGTGTGTCTTGGTGACCTGTAGTCTTGCCATTTTATCAAGTCACTTGTGGAAATTATTCACCAACCACCCTCTCAATTAGTAGAGTGGTAGTTTTGTTCCCCACCCCACCTTGTGAGGGAGGTATTGTTCACTGACCATAGGGGGGAGAGTAGGAATGTGTATACAGGTTGAAGCTCCCAAACTCGGCAACCTCGGGACCAGCGCCGAGCCGAGTAATGGAATTTTCCGACATTTAGAACGTAGATATATTAAGGGGAAAAAAAGCATGAAAATAATAATACCAATAACAGACCTGTAGAAGTACACAAAATAACAGTGTACGTAACTCTACAGTCACACAGTCACAACACCACTGAACAATAACAACAAACAAATCGGCAGGAGAAACCAAGCGGCCTAGTGTGGTGGCACCTAGCGGCCGACCCGGCAACTACGCGCCGGGTTTTGGGTGTTCTGCCGTGTTTTGGAAAATCCGGAACCATAGCCGAGTTTTGGGTGTTGCCGAGTCTTGGGATGCCGAGTTTGGGAACTTCAACCTGTATATATAATTATAATGGTAATGGGTAGAAATTAAAGCGACTAAAGTGACTTGATGCATTGGAAAGACTATAGCAAGTTGTTACATCTCTCGAATTTGTATCATCTATAGTTTGTTTGTCACTTAATTTGATATGTGTAATGCTTGGTTCTCTAGGATTGGGTACCTAAGCTGTGCCAGGGTGAGTGTGATGTTAGTGAGGAATTCCTTTGAATCTTGCTGAGGCTCAGGTATTGGTGGCATGTTGCCCTTGTACATATATTAGAGTGTTTCAATTCCCTCTGTCCCATACATGCCTTTTTGGTGTCCCAACTCAATGTTTCCCTAACGCCATATCTCCACACTGTAGTTGGTCCTCTCAACCTTTCTCTCTTTGCTTTGGACATACACACTTTTTTTTGTCATTCTCTCCAGTTTTTTTTAACATAAGCTATGCTGGTTTTCACACATTTCTTACTTTATTGATTCCCATTTTATCAAACCATCTCACATCCACTGTCCACATACATTCATTAGCACCTCTATCCTTTCCCTTGATCCTTCACCCTTGAGACCCAGAACGTAATTTCAATTGTAATTTAGCTACCATTAGACAATTTTTAGTGAATATAAGCTCTTTTTTATAGGTATGACCTGTTTAATATCCTTGTCGACTAACTAATTTTGTATATTTAGTGACTTTTCGAAATGTTATGGCTCGACAACATACAATTTTTCTTAGCAAAGGAAAGATCTGGGTGTGAAGGGGTTAATACCAACAAGAATATCATCAGTCTTAGTCATGATCTGTTGTGAATGGCGTTGATGTGTTGCAGGGGAGGAAGGGGACTATGGGCTGCAGCGGGCGTGGGGCACGGTGGGCTGGGGGCTGATGGGGCTGATCAGTGGACTGTTGGTGGACTGGCAGTCAGGCTCCAACGTCACCAAGAACTATATGCCAGCCTTCGCCATTTGTCTCATCTTGGGCTCCTCCGATTTTATAATCTCTGCTGCGACCATCAAGGTGAGCTTCCTCAGTGTTATTAGCTGTTATTTTGTGTCCCTGCGGCTGTGTGGCGGCGGCAGCGGGTGCCTCATCCTGTTAACCCCTTGAGACCCAGAACGTAATTTCCATTGTAATTTGGCTACCATTAGACTATTTTTAGTGAATATAAGCAATATTTTATAGATATGACCTGTTTAGTATCAGTGTCCACTAACTAATTGTTATTCAGTTAATAACATAATATTCAGTTACTTTTCGTAATTTTATGGCTAACAACATACAATTTTTTTTTTTAGCACAGGAAAGATCTGGGCGTGAAGGGGTTAATGTCATCCTCTACCTCTTGATATCATTGTGAACTGTGTCTGAGTACTGTGCAGCAGAACACCTCAATGGCTGGGATAAGCTGACAGTGTTGAGAAGGTAGAGAAAAGGGAGATTGTGGGTGTGTTGAGGGAGCTGGGCGGGGTGGCCTCAGTTTGCCGCTAGGCCTCGATGAGGGAGGATGTTGTGCTTTGCGCTTCTGCTATAGGTGACTTAAACAGCTTGCCTACAAAAAATGTCACATGATTCATGTACTTTAATTTTCTATCAGCAAATTTATGTGGAACTTTGAATCTTTCATGCCTTGAATAAATTTGCTACCAATTTTTTTGTGTGCATAATTCTGAATATTTATTAAGCAACACAGTGATAAACAGAGTAAAGGTATATGCTGTACTACAACTGTTATAGGTAAATACACACACACGCACAAACTTCCTAATGACTAACATCTCACAGTGCCTAACTTCTGATCTTTCTATAATTTCTGATTGGGTTAAAGCAAACCTTGTTTTGTTCAATGCCTCAAAAACTCAATTTCTTCACCTATCTACTCGACAAAACCTTCCAGACAACTATCCTCTCTTCTTCAATGACACTCAACTCTCAGTCTTCTGAAATTTACATTCTTGGACTATCCTTTATGGAAATTTCACATCTCATCTCTTGCTAAATCAGCTTGTAAGAAGTTAGGTGTCCTGTGGCATCTGTGTCCATTTTCCTCCCTCCCAATTGCTTGCTCTCTACAGGGACCTTATCCACCCATGTATGGAGTATGCCTCTCATGTTTGGGGAGAATCCACTCCTACAGCTCTCCTAAACAGGGTTGAGTCAAAAGTTTTTCGTCTCATCAACTCCCCTCCTCTGATTGACTGTCTTCAATATTTAAATCACCGCCGCAATGTTGCTTCTCTTGCTCTCTTCTGCCATTACTTTCATGCTCACTGCTCTTCTGAACTTGCTAACTGCATGCCTCCCCCCATCCCGCGGCCTCGCTGCACAAGACCTTCTGCTCATTCTCATCCCTATTCTGTCCATCTTCCTAATGCAAGAGACCAGTATATTCATTCATTCATCCTTTGCATTGGAAAACTCTGGAACTCTCTTCCTATTTCTACTTTTCCACCTACCTACGACTTAAAGTTTTCAAGAGAAGAGTCACGACACCTCTCTAACAAAATTTATCCAATCCCCTTTTGTTTTCTCTTACTGTGTTCTTTTTGGTGACGGGCAGCTTGCGGACTTTGTTACTTCTTTTGATGATGTAAAAAAACAAAAAAAACAGGTAAACACACCACTGATTTGTGGTTACCCTCTAGGTCCCCAAGATGACAACAGAGCACAATGCTATGAAGGCAGTTTGGCCAATCCTGCGACAGCCCCGATTCTTTGTTTCTGCATCTTTGTGGTTTTCAATGGAGCCTTCAATGGGGTTATATTCATCTACTTGTTCATGTGAGTTTATGGTGCACTGTGCTGTGTGTGTGTGTATGTGTATTTACCTAGTTGTGTTTTACAGGGCCTGAGCTACACACGTGTGGGTCCCGTCTCCGTATCTACATTTATCCAGTCTTTCCTTCAACTGGTGCACATTCTTTGGCGATATCACCTCCTCATTTAGTCTATTCTAAACTTCTACATTACTGTGAGGGAAGCTGTACTTCTTGATGTTGTTCAGGCATCTCCCTTTTCCTAATTTTTTTGTATGTCCTCTTGTGTATCGACCTTCTCTTTGTTTCCGAGTCAGTAGTCTCTCATTGTCTGTTTCTTCCATCATAGTTATCAGTTTAAAAATTGTTATTAAGTCTCCTTTTTCTCTTCTTTGCTCAAGTGTTGGTAATTTTATCTCTTTCAACCTTTCCTCATAAGTAAGTTCTTCTAGCTCTGGTACCATCTTTGTTGCTATTCTCTGTATCCTCTAAATTTTTACATGCATCTTTTTATGTGGGGAATGCTGATATTATGCTTGCTGACCTTGCTGTGTTTTGCAAAGTAATTTCTAGAGATCACTTCTATAGCAATACGTACAACATTTCTGAGGTTTTCTGGGAAGACTGTGTCAGGAAAATTACCCTGCAACTTGTACGGAGCCATATTTAGTCATGTTCTGCGAGCAAAACTTGATGTAATTTCTTTCCTCTCTTTTATTAATTTTGCAGGTGAGATGGTATTCATGAAATAAGCAGATATGAAATTGAACATTACATCGCAGTATGGTTTCTTGAATTATCATTGTATGAATGAGATAACTTATTATAGAGACATGTCTGTACTATTACTTATATATGTGCTGAGACGCAGGAAAGGGCCAGGCAGACAGACGACAGGTCAATGACGTGAGTTGTATGAAACCCCACACAGTGAATAGTGACAGCTGTGAAGATAGGTGAGGAGCCTTGGGGACATTAGTGAAGGGAAAATTGGGGTTAATTTTGTACATATATTATATTTTATCTTTCAGGATGCAGGAGAAAATGGCCGAAGGGACCAGCACCATAAATCATATGAAGTTCCTGCAAGGCATGACTATATTTGTGCAGTGTGGCATTGAGGCGCCTTTCATGTTCCTTAACAGTGAGTGGGTCTACTGGTGGCGCTGTACAGGGGAGAGATCCTCTGCCTTGGTCAATATATTTTCACACTTTCCACCACCATCGTAATTGACATTAAGTCACATGTAGAAAGATTTGGAAATTTACATGACATTTAGGATGACTTCATATTTTGAGTGGACAGTATCCTTTGAGGATCAATGTTTCTTCAGTGTCAACCATATAGATCTTTCTTTTTTTTGCTCTTGTCATCAGTTCAGTTTGCGTTGATGTGAAACATTCATCCTGCAGATCACCTGGCAGGTGCACATGCCTTCAAGGTCAGTAGCCCAGCAGTGGGGCCGTGAAGGTCAGGGCAGCCGCGCCGTGTCATTCTCCCGCCCGGTTGCTCGCTGAACTTGCCTGATTTTCCCCAGACTGGTTCATGAGGACAATGGGAGCGCACCGCGTCACATCGCTGGTCTTCTTCCTCTACGTGTTCCGTCTGTTGGGCCTGGCAGTGGTGGGTGCATATGGTCCTGTGTGGGCCACACTGCTTGTTGAGCTGCTCAATGGGCCTTGTTTTGGTCTTGGCTATACTGCCATTGTCATCTACTCCTCAAAGTTGTGTCCACCAGGCATCAGCACCACCCTCCAGAGTATTGTGAATATTTGCTACGAAATTCTAGGTGAGCATGGAATGAACCACTGTTTCCCACGGTCCTCTTACTAATGAGTATTGTACAGGAAATGGAGGATTTGAATGCCTTGAGAACTGATGTATATAATTCAACATAATTTGCCTCCCTCTAACTGCTTGGTCTGAGCTCTGGAAGAAAAAGTTTTCCATGGAACATGATGCAGTTCTTTGTTGGTCATTCAGGTTATGCATTAGCGTTCTTCTTCGGTGGGCTGCTGTTCTCCAGCTTTGGCGGCCCTGGCCTCTACCTGGTGGCCGGCATCACTTCAGCGATTGTCTTCATCCTGCACCTTCTCTCCCTCAAGCTGCTGCCCCCTCCTCAAGGTAGGCTGAAGAAGGCAGCAGTGGCGGCTCATGGCATAGGGCTGCAGAGCTGCAGCACTCCCAGACACTCACTGCCAGGTGTATGATGCCTTTAGAGACACAGCAGAATTGATACACTCCCAACAAATATATCAGATAAAGAGTCATTATATGTTATTTTCAATACGTTACTAAGTGAATTTTCATTAAAACCAGACCTAAATTTAAGTTACTTTCATAATTGCTGTACGATTCATGTCTGCGCTGCCGCCGTGCCACTTGTGAACACAATGAGCTGCAGCCGAGGCAGCAGAGTCTCGTCCCTCTCGTGTTTACAGTGCGTGTAGACGGTGTGGTTATATCGTGCTTTCTTTAATTACCCTATGATGATGGAAAATCGAGTGAAGTATTTGCAAAACATCAACTTATCCCAGCTGACAGTAAATGAAAAGACTGAAATCAAGCGGTACCGACTTTATTTTCAAGTAATACTGTAATTCTACCATCACCACCTCAGCCATCCCCTCTACTACCAACACTACCACCCCCACCATCCCTTCTACCACCACCACTACTACCATGCCCTGAGATCCGTGAACATTAATTACAACTCATACCTGAGTTAGGTAAAATTTGTATATCCTACTGTTGTGTGAAGCTTGCAGTCCCTCCATTGTATTTTATCACGAGCCGCCACTGGAAGGCAGGGAGGCATAAAGAGCATAATAGATGAAATCATTAAATTATTCATGTGTACTCAGTGTATTCATGTATAGCTTTTTTTTTTTTTTTTTTTTTTTTTTTTTTTTTTTTTTTTCCCCTCACAAAGGACTGGCCAGGGGCAAAAAAAAAAAAAAAAACTAAAAGCCCGCTTAGTTGCAGACAGTAAGAGAATAAAGAAGACAGGTTTTTTTTACATTCATATATTATTTCTTATTCAGTAATGAAATCTGTGACTTGTCAAAAATGTTGACCCTAAAAAAAATGCAAATTCTCATAATTTTTACTGATATGAATAATTCAGCAGAGTTTATGCCAAGAATGCAAAGTGCATTACATACTGTCTAAGCCTTAGCAGGCTGTAATGGTTGTAGCATATTAACAGGGCAGATCAGATATGCCTCATGCAAGGTATTATAACAAAGTCTTAGAGTGATAAGAGGGCATACGTAGCAGTCCTGTTTAATGTCATTTTGTCTTTTGTAGAACTTGCTGAAGAAAACCAATCCCTTGGGAATCAACAAGTGGGAGAGGAAGAGAAGCAGAGTCCTGATCCTGTGATGGAGGAACTTGACGAGAGCCGTGCCTTGGCTGGCAAGGTTGAGGGGGAGCAGGAGGCCGTTGAAATGAATCAACGCAATAAATGAGTGAGTCAAGACAAATATCGGATCACCTGAAGATCCGTCACCCCACAGTTTGGCAGGGTGACGGATCTTCAGGTGGGATATCCTGCGGTGACGGTTCTACAGGTGGGATATCCTGGGGTGATGGTTCTTCAGGTGGGATATCCTGGTGACGGTTTCTTCAGTGTGGGAGTCCTGGGTGACGGTTCTTCAGGTGGGATATCTGGGATGATGGCTCTCAGGTGGGATATCCTGGATGATGGTTCTTCAGGTGGGATATCCTGGGGTGACGGTCTTCAGGTGGGATGTCCTGGGGGACGGTTCTTCAGGGGGATATCTGGGGTGACGGTTCTTCATGGTGGGATTCCCTGCGTGATGGTTCTCAGGTGGATATCCTGGTGACGTTCTTCAGGTGGATATCCTGGGGTGACGGTTCTTCAGGTGGGATGTCCTGGGGTGACGGTTCTTCAGGTGGGATGTCCTGGGGTGACGGTTCTTCAGGTGGGATATCCTGGGATGATGGTTCTTCAGGTGGGATATCCTGGTGTGACAGTTTTTCAGGTGGGATATCCTGGGGTGACGGTTCTTCAGGTGGGATATCCTGGGATGATGGCTCTTCAGGTGGATATCCTGGTGTGACAGTTTTTCAGGTGGGATATCCTGGGGTGACGGTTCTTCAGGTGGGATATCCTGGGGTGACGGTTCTTCAGGTGGGATATCCTGGTGTGACAGTTTTTCAGGTGGGATATCTGGTGACGGTTCTTCAGGGGGATCCTGGATGATGGTTCTTAAGGTGGGATATCCTGGGGTGACGGTTCTTCAGGTGGGATATCCTGGGGGGATGGTTCTTCAGGTGGGATATCCTGGGGTGACAGTTCTTCAGGTGGGCTCAAGACCTGATTTGATTTCACCTTCCAAATGAGGTCAGGTCAAACGGGTCAAAAGGGAGGAGTCAGGACCCTCCAGTCAGGTATTAAGCCAAAACATCATCATGGACGTGCACCACACTCTCCTATTTGGGTTTTCGGCATCATCGACACGGACAGGAGCCCGGCAATTGGCTACATGGACATTGTCGAGACAAGGGATGCTGCCACACTTCTTCCAATAATACTCAGCGTGGTTGACCAAGGATCAGTCATTCACAGTGATGAGTGGGGAGCATACCGCAATATTCAAGGTCTTGGATACACGCACAGGACTCACTCAAGTCAATTTTGTGGATGTGAATACTGGTGTGCACACACAAACTATTGAATTGTATTGGAACAAACACAAGAGTTACATCAAGACCTTGCATGGCTGTAAACAAACCTTTTAAAAATTCTTACCTTCAGGAATTCATGTGGCATGATAATTTTTCTGATAATCCTCTTCAAATTTTATGCCAACAAATTGCTGTTCAGTAGCTATACCCTGTGTAATATGTATCATGTATCTACTGTATTTTGGAATATTGAGTAAAGTATAATGTATTCTTTTGGAGCACTGTATATTACTCTCAATTTTTTCTTTAAGTTTTCACAATAAAGATGCATAACACGAAGGGATATATTTGTTATCCTAATTTTATAAATTACATGCACTGGGCTGGGGTGACAGTTTTTCAGGTGGGATATCCTGGGGTGACAGTTTTTCCTGGTGAGATATCCTGGGGTGACAGTTTTCAGGTGGGATATCCTGGGGTGACAGTTTTTCCTGGTGAGATATCCTGGGGTGACAGTTTTTCAGGTGGGATATCCTGGGGTGACAGTTTTTCAGGTGGGATATCCTGGGGTGACAGTTTTTCCTGGTGAGATATCCTGGGGTGACAGTTTTTCAGGTGGGATATCCTGGGGTGACAGTTTTTCCTGGTGAGATATCCTGGGGTGACAGTTTTTCAGGTGGGATATCCTGGGGTGACAGTTTTTCCTGGTGAGATATCCTGGGGTGACAGTTTTTCAGGTGGGATATCCTGGGGTGACAGTTCTTCAGGTGGGATATCCTGGGGTGACAGTTTTTCCTGGTGGGATATCCTGGGGTGAGTTTTTCCTGGTGGGATATCCTGGGGTGACAGTTCTTCAGGTGGGATATCCTGGGGTGACAGTTCTTCAGGTGGGATATCTTGGGGTGACAGTTCTTCAGGTGGGATATCCTGGGGTGACAGTTTTTCTGGTGGGATATCCTGGGGTGACAGTTTTTCCTGGTGGGATATCCTGGGGTGACAGTTTTTCCTGGTGGGATATCCTGGGGTGACAGTTCTTCAGGTGGGATATCTTGGGGTGACAGTTCTTCAGGTGGGATATCCTGGGGTGACAGTTTTCTGGTGGGATATCCTGGGGTGAGTTTTTCCTGGTGGGATATCCTGGGGTGACAGTTCTCAGGTGGGATATCCTGGGGTGACTCTTCAGGTGGGATATCTTGGGGTGACAGTTCTTCAGGTGGGATATCCTGGGGTGACAGTTCTTCAGGTGGACATTCTGGGTGACGGATCTTCAGGTGCTCCCAAATACCAGATTGCATTTCAAAATATATTTACATCAAATAAATGTAATTATGATCTACAGATTTGTTTCTCAGATAAACCCCCGATCAGATCCGCTGTGGTTTCGGGGGCAGTCTTTGCTCCGGCCCCCCTGACGTGTTTTCCACTTTTCTTTGTTGCTGGTCTGTCTTTTCTATTTAATTTCTTACTTTGTTTTATCCGTATCAAT
The DNA here is from genome assembly GCA_016584305.1 of Chionoecetes opilio. Lineage (NCBI taxonomy): Eukaryota > Metazoa > Arthropoda > Malacostraca > Decapoda > Majidae > Chionoecetes > Chionoecetes opilio. The sequence goes on from JACEEZ010011322.1 coordinate 201,367, forward strand.
TTCTTCAGGACTTTACTTTTACCGCACAGTCTACAGATTTTACCTACATATTATTTTGTCAGAGTTTTTCAGATTTATGCAGATATATTCTGGCAACACTGGCGGCCTCCCTCTCGCGTCCTCAAGCCTCAAGACCTCATCATGGTTCGCGTAAGTCCCGTTTTTTCTGTTATTTATGGTGTTTTTAGGTATTTCCTAGCCACCTAAAGTCCAGTAACGATCCATGAATGCTCCAAGAACGTATGTAGAGCTTAGTGATGTGTTATACTCATTACTTACTACAATAATTTAGTGTATATAGATGAAGGCTGTTCCACGTGCAAGGGATGAGGGTTTGGTGATGGACGGTGTTTATTTTTCATTTTTCTTGATATATTTTGCATTAAGGTGTATGTATGCGGTGTTTAATAGTGTGTTATTAAGTATGTGATGTATGTTTAGTTATGTGAGGAGGAGGTTGGAAGCTGGAAGGTGTAGTGATGTAAGGGGGACGGTGGGGGGGGAGGACACGGGATGGTGGTGTGCGTGTGTCCTAAACCTTATGTACTATAGGGTGTGTCCTAAGCCTAATGTGCTAGGTTATAGGGAGTTTCGTACACAAGTTGTTTCGTACCCAGGTTTTGTTAATTGTTCGAACACTGATTTTGAGTTTTCGTGCATACCTGGCGTCATTTCGTAACTAGTAAAGTTCAACTCTTGAGTTAAGTGTACGAAACGACTGGTTTCATATAGACTACGAAACAGCTTTTTGGTTAACGAATATACTGGTGTAACGAAACAACTTGTGTACGAACTGACTGCACCCCATGTGCTATAGGGGTGTAGGGTAAGTGGCTGGCTGCATGTGTGTGGGTGCGGTTAAAGACGTCAACCCTGTATCCTTGAACGCCGCGGCTAAAGGTACGCAAACAGTGCCTTTATTCGTCGTGGCCAGGGATACGGCGGCCGCGTATTTTATCGATATCTCTTAACTGATTTGCCATAGTGCCATATGACTTCTGATGTCTGGCACATTTTCCCCTTTTTTGGCATGAAATCAATATCTTATTACCGAAATATACCAAATTATAGTCCTTTCCCGCCTTTATTAGTGTTTTTTTTCTCCAGACCTTCACAGATCCCTTCAGATACCTTTACTCTTAAAGATGTTTGCCCGAGTAACTAATCATGCACAGGTGTTCCAGAACTTCACAACATTATTTTGAAGAAGAAATTTAGTGATGATTACTGAAAATATATAGTTCTAATTTTGTTTTAGTAAGCTTGGCAAGCAAAAGTCCATATGTCTATTTGAATGATCTGTTTATTTTCTTGTTCATTGATTACCGGAATCTAGAATGGCATTTATGTCTTGTTCCATTTGTATTGTCTTATTCGCAATACGTACTCTACTCTTTCCTTCCTTCCTTTATTTCTTCATTTCCTCTCTTCCTTCCCTCCCTCCCTTAGTCTTCTCTCAAGGAAGTGACTCAGTAAACTCACTCTCGGCAGAACTAATATTGTGGTTCCCTAATCACCACACAGTCTCATCTTGTATGCACCTCACCCCTGTGGTGTCCGTGTCCCAATGGCTGTGTGAGAGTAAGGGAGAGATAATTAACAGTGTATGGGCTGTCCCACCGCTGCCAGTCCCTCTCCGACACAACACAACGACTTTTGTAAAGAGGATATATCATCATTGTCTGCCCTAATTTGAATCATGCAAATCAAAATAGATTAGCAAATAGCAGAAAGTTTTCAATAAATACATTTCATTAGCAAGCACAAAGGTTTTTTTTAATAATGTACGATAAAAATGACGATTATTTTTAGGAGCCTGTACAATCATTCTACTGAAGAAAAAACTACATTAATTTCGAGGAGCCAGTACAGTGCGATCATTCTCAGCCGTCTAGTAGAGAGAAAAAGATACATTTATGTAAGTGTCTGCCATTGTAATGTGTTACGGCTGACTTTCTAGGGTTATGTATGCGTGGTAATTAAAGTTATGTGTTAGGGATAGGTCAACCCAAATCATATTTTGTTCTCAAGAGCAGAGTGCTTCCCCTGCTGGGAATTGTGACGGCAGACTGGCAGACTGAAACATGAAATATTGATCTTTTTATTGTCTTGGCGTTCCCCAGGGCGGTTCACAATGCCTAGGTTACCTGGTGCCCATCGCACTGTGCACCACAAGCTCCTGAACCGTAAGGCTCAAAATACCTCGCTCAAAAACAGGTCTGCCGCACCTATGCACTCTAGGGCAAGGGTCTCACCCTGGGGCAATGCCAGTCTGAAACAAGGGGAAGAGGGTGCATGGGGAAAACAAGGTTGGGAACCGCTGCTCTGCGGTGATTGTTTATAAATCCTGTGTCTTGGCTTGGCTGCAGTAACAGTGGACCCTTCATTTCCACCTTCAGGCTGGCCAGCATGGAAGTCGGCGGAATCCGCCGCCGCACATTATGTCGGTGGAGAAACAGAAAAACTCCATGCGGGAAGTGCGCATCGCCAAGCTTTGCCTCAACATCTGCGTGGGCGAGTCTGGCGACAAGCTGACCCGCGCTGCCAAGGTGTGGGGTTGTGGGGGGGAGAGGGAGGGGTGTGTGAGCTGACCTGGCCTGCCAGAGAGCCTTGAAGAGGGCCCCCGCTTCCCATAGACCAGCGAAGGTGTCCTGACGCAAGGCTAGGGTTAGTAAGGGCGGGGTAGTGGTGGTGGTGGTGCTGTGTAAGGTTTGTGGCAGCACAGGTGAAAGGTTTAAAGTGAAAGAGAATTGCTGTTGTGTGATATCAGTCAAGGTTGTTTATGGCTCAATATTTTTTAGTAATCAGATGTCTTTTGGAGTTGCTCTGAGTGCAAGCATTTTGACTTTTTTATCTAGTTTTGAGGCTTATTATTTAGTTGATTCAGTTTATCTTTCTTTCTCACTCACTCAATCACTAGGAAGCAATAATTAAATGACAGCTTTTATTTAGCATAAGTTTAACAATCCTCTGCCAGTTTCCTACAACCATTAAGATAAAATACTCAATAAATAGCCTAACTAATCAGTAGTAATATTTTGAGTCAAGAATCAGTAACTATAACCTCTAAATAACTATAAATAACCTATATATAACCTCTAAATATCTATCTTAGGTACTGTAACTTCTAAATATCTAAATAATCTATATATAACTTCTAAATATCAATAAATGACCTATAAATCAGCAGCAATAACCGTTATGTTGTTGTTGTGTTGAGTGGTAGTGGTTGTAGTAGTGCAGCGAGTGCCTTGCCTTCAGGTGCTGGAGAGCCTGACGGGCCAGAAGCCGGTGTTCTCCAAGGCCAGGTACACCGTGCGCTCCTTCGGCATCAGGAGGAACGAGAAGATCGCCGTCCACTGCACCGTGCGAGGACCCAAGGCTGAGGAGATCCTGGAGAAAGGCCTCAAGGTGCGTGTGTGGCTGTCTTATCCACCCTTGCCTTCCATCCTCACTCGTCCCTTCCTTCCTTCTTCACTTTTGCCTTCTTTCTTCTCTTCCTTCCTTGCCTCCTTTACTGTACTTTCCTTGCCTTCTTTCTTTCCTTTTTTCCCTTTCTCCCTTTCCCTTCTTCCTTCCTTCCTTGCCTCCTTCCTTTCACTTTACTGTACTTTCCTTTTTTCCCTCTCCCTTTTCCTTCCTTCCATTTGTATTGTCTTATTCGCAATACATACTCTACTCCTTCCTTCCTTCCTTCATTTCCTCCCTCCCTTCCCTCCTTCCCTTAGTCTTCTCTCAAGGAAGTGACTCAGTAAACTCACTCTCAGCAGAACTAATATTGTGGTTCCCTAATCACCACACAGTCTCATCTTGTATGCACCTCACCCCTGTGGTGTCCGTGTCCCAATGGCTGTGTGAGAGTAAGGGAGAGATAATTAACAGTGTATGGGCTGTCCCACCGCTGCCAGTCCCTCTCCAACAACAACAGAATTACCAGTATTATGTATGTGTTATGTCCTCAGGGTCAATTTGTATTTACTGTATGTGTGTGTTGTGAAAGAATGTAAGTTGAACATTTATAAGTGAGTGAATGTATAATTAGTATGGTTCATGTCAGGTGAGGGTGCGCTGATTACCTCTATCTAGTTTATTTGAATGATTCGTTTATTTTGTTGTGTTCATATTGATTACCAGTATCTAGAATGGCATTTATGTCTTACATCGAAAGCTATTTTTTGTTTTTGTAAAGAGGATATATTTTCATTGTCTGCCCTAATTTGAATCATGCAAATCAAAATAGATAAACAAATAGCAGGAAGTTTTCAATAAATACATTAAATTAGTAAACACAATTTTTTTTTTTTATGATGTACGGTAAAAGACTGATAATTAACTAATAATGATTGATAATTGACTATTTCTGATTACCTGCGTCCTCCCAGGTGCGGGAATACGAGCTGAGGCGCGACAACTTCTCCCAGAACGGCAACTTTGGGTTCGGCATCCAGGAGCACATCGACCTGGGCATCAAGTACGACCCGGGCATTGGTATCTTCGGTCTGGACTTCTTCATTGTCCTGCAGCGGCCAGGTGAGGGACGGGCTGACCGGGCCCTAGTGCTGTTTTTTAGTCTACCTTGGCCAGGTCAAAGGAGTGCAAGCTATAATGATAATAGTAATAATTTTACTTTGCCAACACTATATAATAATCTTTCAGCAAAGTAGCTTGTTTATGGGAGTGTTGTTTTAAAACCATCGATTCCTTCCGGTATGGGTATAGGAGATAATCAGTATTAGTAAATGTTCAGTGATACAGTAAAACCTCTCATATTGGGACTAATTGGGCCAAGGAGTGGTCCGAGTAATGCAAGGATCCGAATAATGGGGGATATGAAAAAAAAAAAAAAAAAAAAAAAAAAATCTAGGCGTAGCACAGCTAGGAAATTTCGACCCCTAAAAAAAAAAAAAAAAAAATCTAGGTGTTTAATTTATATAGCTAGGAAATTTCGACCCCTAAAAAAAAAAAAAAAAAATTAGGCGTATAATTTATATAGCTAGGAAATTCCGACCCCTAAAAAAAAAAAAAAAAAATAGGTATATATATTAGCAAGGAAATTTCGGCCCCTTAAAAAAAAAAAAATAATAATAATAGGAGGAGGAAGTCCGAATACGAGAGGGTTACTGTACATCTATCCTTTTGCCTTTTTTGTGTGTAATAACAATGATGGATGTGCGATAGTCATTAATGCAGAAAGCCAGACAAGATTATATAATTAATTAATATGGGTAAAGTAAACTATTTCAATAATGATTTCCACACTAGCTTATCAATGGGGTCGCCTCAGTGGTGTAGTGGCTAGCGCGCTGGCTACAAATCTGCGAGTCCTGGTTCGAATCAGGGCCATGGGGCAAGTCGGCGACCAGCCCAACCAGCAGTTGATCTTTCCTTTCAGCGTTAATATGAGTACCTGGGGAAACCTGGGACAGGTAACTGTGGTAACCCGGATGTCACACTAGCCCTGTGTCCCGGGTTCTCCCACCACAGGCTCAAAGGCTAATGCTATTGGAGAGAAAGGGAGAATTATTTTTTTATCCCTAATATGCCTTTTTAATTTTTGTGTAGACATACTGACAGTTGTAAAAACAGGTGATGAAAGAGACACGGACTGGGAAGTTAGTTCTTTTATTCCTGACTAGTTTCGACTTTACTGGACTTCAGAGGAATACAGCTCGCAGGATTTAATTTCCGTTATTTTGGAGTAAAGATTTTTTTTTTTTTTGCCTTAATCTGTGACTCTATTTTTTTTTCATGTATTATCTGTTTCATATCCTTCATCCCATACAACTTTGCTCTTCCATGTGTAGTTGTAGAGGTTGAATGAAGGCAGATAAATGAGAGATTTTCCACCTGAAAGCCTTCATATTGGGCTATTCAGACTAAAAATTTCTAACACGATAGTTTTTTTTTATGAATATGTAACTACTTTGTAATGTTATGATTGAGGATTATTTTAATTTGGATTTCCCTCATGAACGTTTCATGATTTGGATTTTATCAACATGAATGTTGGTAGAAAAAACCCTGGTAATAGATACACCATATGCAATGTATTGCTGAAAAGATCAGAAGGTGAGAAAGATCTGGGAGTGAGGGTGAGCTCCGACCTCAGACCTAGGAAACAATGTATTGAGGTTAGAAATAGAGCTAATAGGGTGTTAGGATTTTCTTATGTTTTCCTGAGATGAGCACGGAGGTCACGAGCAGCATAGCGTATGCCCCCATCTTTACCCTATCACCAATGACAATTCCTATAAATTGTATTGAGCATTGAAAGGATGTGAACAAAGTTAAGTTAAGGAACTTTCTAATAAATCACAATAGAAATCATGATCCGAATGAGAGTTTAACAATCCGGATTTCCCCAGTAAGTAATGGCTAGGCTGAAATCACCAAAGATGATGCAATAGAAGCATTTAATATCAATTAGCGGGTCGTATGGATTGTTATTAGCGTTAACATTGTGATCTGGGGTCTGTAAATTATTCCAATGATAATTTTTCTTGAATAGATTCAGTCAATCCTCTCGTATTCCTTAGGATGAAAACTGGCTTTTATATTTAGTAATACTCCTCCAACTCCCTCCCTACCTAGCCACATCACCCCTTGTCTCCACACACCCCTAACCACCACTCCCGCCCTCCTCTACAGGTTACCGTGTGGCCAAGAAGCGCCGTGCCCCAGGCAAGATCGGGCCCCTGCACTGCCTGGTCAAGGACGACGCCATCAAGTGGTTCCAGACCAAATATGAGGGCGTCATCCTGCCGGGAAAGAAAAAATAGACATGTTGAGGAAATAAAGCTTTGGATTAATGTGCATTAATTATACTTATCCTTGTGTGAAGAGGTGGTGGTGATTGGTATAAGGATTGGGGATATGTACTGGTAGTCCTACCCTTACATTTAGAAGTCATATCAGATTTATGCCTATGGTGCCTGTAGGCTACTTCCATGAAGGCTTGGATCGTGAAAGGCCTCCATGCGAGTGTGTTAGAGCCCTCACCCGTGTTACCACGGGCAGAATTTTATAGTGACGGCATAGAGAGGTTCATGCCACCCCTCTGTGTCCTCCAATGCAGTCGCCATTGAAGGTGTATAGTTGATGGGCAATGTGTGCGTATTCTTAGGCCACTACGATGAAGGAAAGATCTGCATCCGGCGTGACTTAACTGGTTGTTCAGCTCACCAGTACTAACTACCAGGTGCCAGCCATCTCCAAGTGTGCCTGTAAATGGTTATTACCTGTCAGGATAAGGTGTGATTTGGCCAAATAGGGATCTGATTCAGCGGTCACAACATTTCTTGGGGTCATTCTGAAAAGTAATGAAAAATCCCTACTTCAAAGTATCAAAAAAGAAGTTGAAATATTGCCTCCATTAACTTCATTTTGCTAACGTAGTAATGTAGTCTAGTAATAAATAAATGTAGTGTAGTAGTATAATGTGCAGTAATATCCCTTACTACACAAACTTAATTTCCCACTTAATTACATTACCCTTTTCCCTTACTGTATTTTCCTTTTAACTCTTACAACCACTGTGCCATATCCATATGATCTATTATGCCTGGCACGAGAAAACTAAATGTATTCATCACTAGCATCCCGACCTCTGCTCCTGCTGCTCTGCTGTCACCCTGCAAAGTAAAGGGTGGTAATGTCTTGGCTCAAAAAGTATGTTATCTATCATCCTCATTCTCAATACAGGTGGCTTAGTGTGGACGTAGAAAATACACGTAATATAATTTAATACAAGTGAGGTAAGGAAGTAATACATAACATAAAGAGTTAAGTTATAGCAGATGGATCATAGATTATAGGGAGAAATGCAAAAAAATTGGAATATGGAGTCAGAAGGGATGATGGTCGAGGCCTTTTTCAGTTTTATATCATTTTGTCATTTCATTTTATAACGCTTAGGTTTTTAAGGAGTTTTCAATGTATAAATTAGTAAGATCTAAAAGGAAGGAGCCTGTATTGTTAGTGCTTTGGTGGTAGAAGGTATAACCAAGAGTACCAATAGACTGTTACTTTGTTCTTTTGACAGTTCTTAGTTACTTGGGTATAAGTATAACTATATGTGGGTGCAAATATTGATTGCTAATGTTATAATAAAAAGAGGCAATGACATGTAAGAGAGGTCGGAGTGGAAGAATGGAGAGAGATGAGAGACAGGAGAGTGGAGATGGAGTACCTGCTGGGGTTGTGCTGAGTGGAGGAGTGACAGTCGTGTGATTGAGTGTAAAAGAATTCTTGGAGAGCACGTAGGAGAGGCAATGACATGTAATAGAAAACAAGAAAGAGTGAGCATTATATTATTATTATGAACCATATTACTATAGGGCTACTTCTAGAAATTCACCTATTGATCTGTTTCCTGGATGCCAGCAAAGCCAAGTGAATTACTGGAAGCTCTTCAATAAACTTTTCATCAGGGGTAGCCTACACCTGGGTACATTGTTAACTTATTAATATACTGGTAAAAAAAGAAATGGGCAGAAACTGATTCACAAATAGGGTGGTAGATGAATGGAATGGACTCAGTCATCAGGTAGTTAGTGCAGTCAATAGGAAGTTTTAACACCTTCACGCCCAGATCTTTCCTTTGCTATAAAAAAATGTATGTTGTCAAGCCATAAAATTACGAAAAGTAACTGGAAAATACCAAATTACTTAGTCGACAAGGATACTAAACAGGTCATATCTGTAAAATATTGCTTATATTAACTAAAAATCATCTAATGGTACCCAAATTACTCTCTGGATCTCAAGGAGGCTAGACAATTTCATGGATGGGGATGAAAAGTGGATGTAGGTAGGTTAAGTAACAGGAACTAACACGTGTAGGTCTCATGGACCTTGTAGCTTCCTTATGTAATTCAAATTTGGCGCCTAGCAGAGAGAGAGAGAAAGGGAGAGAGGGCCATCACCCCCCCCCGCCCCTCCCTCTCCAAAGGTAAACATGGGGACATTTCTGGCAGAATCTCCGCTTTGCCGCCTTTGTGCTAGTGAGAGCGATGGAGGAACCTTTACCATCTTCGACGACAGTGAGGAGAAAGCATCCCTGGCCATCCTCATCAACAAATATCTGCCCATAAAGGTATGAGCTCCGTCCTTCCTTCTTCCTTCTCTGTCGTCTTATCTCTGCTACCTCCGAAGTCAAATCAGTTTCTAGTATTTTAACTTTTTTCCCTTTTCAGGTTAATCTATATTCATTGGGGTCATGAGGGGGGTTTGCAGAGGGATATGTGTGTTGTAGGAAAGCATTCAAGGGTTCTGTGGGTTTATTTACCTTAGGGAGTTGTTAAATATGGGATAATGGCGGTGGTGGTGGTGGTGGTGGTGGTAGACAATTTTTTTTTTTCCGGTTGATAACTTTGGTCTATATTTATATTTTATTATTTATTCTTACATATTTCTGTACGTAAATCATGATATGTGTAATAATGTATGGCTAGTTGTATCGCTCAAGTTGGCTGGAAATATGAAATATGCTCTTTTATAAGTTATATAGGCACTGTAAATTAAAAGCCAAGAAATATGAAAGTTTTGAGTTTCATGTTTAGTCTGAGAAACAAATCAGAAAATAAGAAAAATAAAAGTTAATAATCTAATAACTCTAATCTCACAAACTCATGAACTAAATTGACTTCTGAGACTTCCCTATAGTTACTTTATGGACTTATAATGTAACTTATTATAATGATTTTCTTCTCTACGCACTCTCCCTCTCTGATAAAATAACTCTACATAACCTAATAACTCTAATCTCACAAATATCTCTCACTAAAATAACTGCATAACCTAATAACTCTAATCTCACTAAAATAACTACATAATCTAATAACCCAAATCTCACTAAAATAACTCTACATAATTAATAACTAATCTCACAAATCTAACTAAAATAACTACATAATCTAATAACTCTAAATCTCACAAATCTCACTAAAATAACTCTACATAATCTAATAACTAATCTCACAAATCTCTCTCACTAAAATAACTCTAGCTACATAACTAATAACTAATCTCACAAATCTCTCACTAAAATAACTCTACATAACCTAATAACTATAATCTCACAAATCTCTCACTAAAATAACTACATAATCTAATAAATCTAATCAATCTAATAGAATAAAATCACTTTCATCCACTTAATTGTCCTTAACTACCATCATCTGTACACTCACAAACAGCAGAACATCTTTATCTATGTCCTATGAGGCTATGATCGAGTCTACTGATTAATTTATGTATCTGAAAATAACTAATCTCACTAAAATAACTACATAATCTAATAACTCTAATCTCACTAAAATAACTCTACATAATCTAATAACTCTAATCTCACTAAAATAACTACATAATCTAATAACTCTAATCTCACTAAAATAACTCTACATAATCTAATAACTCTAATCTCACAAATCTCTCACTAATCTCACTAAAATAACTCTACATAATCTAATAACTCTTAATCTCACAAATCTCTCACTAAAATAACTCTACATAACCTAATAACTCTAATCTCACAAATCTCTCACTAAAATAACTCTACATAACCTAATAACTCTTAATCTCACAAATCTCTCACTAAAATAACTCTACATAACCTAATAACTCTTAATCTCACAAATCTCTCACTAAAATAACTCTACATAACCTAATAACTAATCTCACAAATCTCTCACTAAAATAACTCTACATAACCTAATAACTCTAATCTCACAAATCTCTCACTAATCTCACTAAAATAACTCTACATAACCTAATAACTCTTAATCTCACAAATCTCTCACTAAAATAACTCTACATAACCTAATAACTCTAATCTCACAAATCTCTCTCACTAAAATAACTACATAACCTAATAACTAATCTCACAAATCTCTCACTAAAATAACTACATAACCTAATAACTCTAATCTCACAAATCTCTCTCACTAAAATAACTCTACATAACCTAATAACTATAATCTCACAAATCTCTCACTAAAATAACTCTACATAACCTAATAACTCTAATCTCACAAATCTCTCACTAAAATAACTCTACATAACCTAATAACTCTAATCTCACAAATCTCTCACTAAAATAACTCTACATAACCTAATAACTCTAATCTCACAAATC